>VUQK01016941.1:5065-20482 GCA_015106715.1 Bujurquina vittata
TTTAATAAAATAAAGTTATTTATTTTTTATTATATAAATGAGAATATAAATTTTATTTTTTTTTTTTTTTTTAAATCTCACAGTCAAGCGTTTTTGTGCTTTGCACCAAAGAAAATATATGTAACGCTGCACAGAGCCCCTATCATAACTGTCCCTGTCTCAGCCCCACACACAGGTGGCGAATGGTGCTGTCATTTCTTTGTGCCTTCACACAGGCCACCATTGCACGTTAAGGGGCCCTCGGGTGCTGCTGGGCTTGGTGTCAAGACTCAGCTGCTACAAGTCCCAACACAGCCCTGACACAGCCACGCCACAACACAGAGCCTGAGGGGACCTGTTTCTGCGTCTGTGCTTCCACATGCACCCAGACTTTAAAGCTTTAACTGGAATCATCATCCCCCTCACAGCCCCGTAGAGATGGATCCCGGAGCGGAGAAGAAAAACACCCCAAAGTGCAAATCCAGCAGCTCCGACTCACGTTTACAGCATCAAAAGAATCTGAATGAGCTCTGAACTTAATGTATGATGTTTAATTGAAGTAAAATAATGTGTATTTAATGTAATTTATTCCAAACTGACTCTGTCTGACGCTGTTTTCACTGGCATATCCACAAGCTCCCCCCATCACTGGCTGAGATTACAGAACTGCACAGCACACTGGAGATGGGCAGCTTCCAGGGAAGTTAATGACGCATTGCATTCTTCATACGCACGGCTTTATGTACAGAAGCCACAAGAAACTACCGGAAAATGATTTACAGCCTATTGGCATAGTTTTTATAAACACTCCTAAAGACTGCTCGCAGATAACAGTTGTAAATAAACCCAACACCAGCAGCGCTACACTGGAATACCACCTGTAAACCCAGCACAATGCATCATGCAAAGGACTTTTATCACTGCGTTACACTGTCGGTGTCCCAGGGCAGGCCAGATACCACAGATTCAGCACTTGTTAAACAGCTAAAATGTATTTTTCTCAGCAGCAAAACCACATTGTTTGTCCTTTCCTCTCCTCAAATAGTGTTAAAGGTTTAAGAATGGGATAGAGGCCAGGATCATAGTGACGCAGAGGAAATCTGCCCACAGCTGAGACGTCTCAACATCAGGCAGAACAAAGCCAGTTTTATTTACTGAAGCCCGTATGGATTATCTAAAAACTGGATTGCGTATGGCACCTTTGGTTTATGGTGGCCTCGAGTTAAGTCTTATGGCTATTTTAGCATTTCACTCATGCTACCACCACTGACCTCCTGCTCCGGATGTGGGGACGCTGGCCTTTATGCAACATCGTATATCTAAACGTGAAAGAAAGGAGGCATGAGATTCAGGAGAAAGAGGATTTTATAACATGCTAATGGTCACTGCAACATCACGCATCACCCACTGGATTCTTAACTCTGGGTTTTATCATTTTGGGTTTTTTTTAAATAGGAATACTTTTGTTGCTGTCAGTCAGACTTGTGCACCTCATTCTGGTTGTTTAAAATCATTAAAGATGGATGCTGAGCAATCATTCCGCCGTAGAAAAACGTCAGCGCAAAGAAATCATTAAAAGCCCAAAATTACCAGGACATTCATGCCCGTGAGGAGAGGATGGAAACATAATACGGCTGGATATTGGAGCTTTAGTCTAATAAAACAAAAACAGATCTACCCATATTTAATCTAGAGGTGTGCGTGAAATGATGCCTTGTCAGTTTAAAGCGTAATCAAAACTGTCAGCTTAAACAAACTTGGCTATTTTTTCTTGATCTGTATGAGAAACTATTTTTACCGGAGTGTGTTTCCTGGCTCGTGTCTGCTGTTGGCTAAAAGAGGGCGATGTTCTCTCTCA
Source organism: Bujurquina vittata (assembly GCA_015106715.1). Lineage (NCBI taxonomy): Eukaryota > Metazoa > Chordata > Actinopteri > Cichliformes > Cichlidae > Bujurquina > Bujurquina vittata. The sequence continues at coordinate 6,903 of VUQK01016941.1, forward strand.
TAGGTCAGAGCGAGAAGCAGCAGATCAGAGATGAACAGAGGCGGGGGGGTAGATGTAGTGGTGTGTTTGTTTGGACCAGAGTTTGAGGAAAGTGGAAAGTCCAGTGGTGGTTAATTGGTGTGTTTAGGTCTGAGGTCATGAGGATGGCAACAGGAACACACCGCTCAGCCCTGAGCGGCAGATGGATATACAGCCACCACAGAGATGCTGGTTCGGTCTAATCACAGCTAAACACTGTGAAGACACGCACAGACCCTCTCCTCTCCTTTTCCTCCCTCACTCCCCCCTCTTTCTCAGCCGTCCTCCCCCCTCTCCGAGCGCTCACTGTGCCCAAAGCCCAGGGGAGGTCACAATGTGTCACAGCAGCAAAGGCCTCCGTATGAACCTGTTGGTACACCCACCCTCCGCACCCCCGCCTCCCGGCGTCACCTCCTACCTCTGAAAACTCCCCGGAGACCCGCGTGACCTCTGGGGCAGGCGATCAAGCGAGGGCAGGAGTGATGATGAAATGAGGATTTTTTTTTTTTTCTCCAGGTTTTTTTTTAGAAGCCTTTGAGTTCATCCTTGAACTTCTTTTAAATCTGTCTTGATATGTGAGACAAACTCTGAGGTGTCCCTGACGTGCAGCTGGCCCGCTGGCCGAGGCGTCGCTGCCTGCTCGCCCCCGCGTGACTGTGCATTTTTATCTTTGTCTTGTAATAATGTGTGTCAGACTGGGGTTGCTCCAATATGTCGGGTTGATTCACATCATAAAATCCCATCTGTGGTCCGTCTGTGTCCTCCACCTCCGCTATCACAGACACGATGTGTGTCTTCTGCACTCCAGTCTTTGGGAAGGCCCGAGGCTCACACAGGATTCATCACGGGGCTGTCTTTATCAGGACCGCGGTGAGACGTGGGCACAAACGCAGGATGCAACTCTTCGGATGGCAACCAGCTTCACTGACAAAAAAAGTATCAACAAAAAGGTGCTGCATAAAAAACTGCATCATCCAACCCGGAGCGACAACGAGCTAAACTCAAGAAAAAGCCACGGCTGTCATGGACCCGGGGTTTCTATTGTGTTTGGACTCTTGTTTAATATCTGGGTGTGGGGGATAGGGTGAATACCTGAATAATTAAGGAAGTGGCCATTGCTATGCCAAGTGTGCAAACGTGCCCAGCTCCCTGACTTCAGATACAAACACCGTGAAGCAAAACGAGGCTGCAGCACATGAAAAGCTAACATGCTCCATCTTATTTTGTTAATAACTCACTTTAGCCCCTGTATATAACATATTGTTGCCCTTCACCATGTTACCTCACATCTCTCAGCAGCAGACTTTATACAGTGTTCTCATCATGGTATCAACCAAATGAATCTGCAGTCTATTTTTGTCGTGTTTTTCTCTCAGAGATCGCTGCAGAACTAACTCTTACTCAGGTCTGACTCACATACCTCTGACAGAACAGATACACTTCATTTTTAATCAGTATAATTATGTACAGTGGCCTGATATCTTGGGAAAAACCCCTCAGAGCTGGTAAGTTCAGTGGCTGCAGTTGGACAGGTGTTCTACCAGCTGAGGCTCAAAACACCACAAACATTTGCATGAACGGCCTGAAACTTGTATCCTTTGTATCTAGTCATCATCTTCCTTGATGGTGCATTGACAGGTAGCAGCTACAGCCACCTGTGTCGCCGTCCACCTGTCAGTCAGAGGCCACGCCCCTAATAATGCAAACTTTAAACAGGCGCGCTTTTAAAAAAACCCTCCCACCGTGCAGTTGTTACAAAGGGGGGAAATTAGCTACAGAGACCAACAGTGCTTTTGTAGCAGGCTGCAAACATCTGATTTTTTTTGCAGAATACCGTGTGCATAAGTTTGACTGCACATAGATATTAATGTGAAACACTGCCAATTCATGCAGAGTCATCCTCACCACATTCATGTCACTCTGAGCTCATTTACATCTAATTTTCTCTCAGTTGTCCTTTACTCTGTATGCTGTCACGTCGGCTCAAATATTAACTTCATGTTTGGCTGAATGCACTTAAATATTGACTCTAATATTAATGAGGGTGGTAATGCGTGTTCATCTACGTGGAACTCGCTCGGTGAGAGCTGAGATAAGCCCCATCTACCCCACAGCTCTAATGGATGGGTGGGGTACTCAGAAACAAACAGCAGCACATCAGAGGTGAGCCAGCTGAACGAGGCCCAGCCCTCCGTGGAGGTCCAAACACTGCGTGCATGCGACTGAAGCCACTCATCATTAGTCCCCTCTGCAGACTCTCCAGCCACAGTCTGATGTGATGACACCAGGAGAAAGCTTATGAAAGGTGCTGCTCGCTGATTAAATTATTCCCTTTGTGATGTGCTCTCTGACCAGCTGCCTGCTACACTGTGTGGGAGTGTGCGAGTGTACGTGTGTGTGTGTGTCTGCTAATTTAGTTTTCACTGAGATCACATGGCTATGAGAAGCAGGGACAGAGATGTATGTAACACTTCCCCCATCAAAAGCCCTGATCTCCTCTTTGATGGCAGCAACACTTGTGGATGCTGATCCGCCGCAGTGGTCAGGGCCCGATGTGCCATACGCAGCTTTGACAGCACCACCAGGCCCCTGATCCGCAGGGACCAGAGCGAGCTGTGTTTTAGCACCTCACAGGCTTCCACTGATGGTCCCAAACAACTAAATTGCCCACTCAAGAACCTTTCTATGTGATGCTCCCCAGTTATTTTCTCAAACTAATATTTTTTACAATTTATTTTATTGTTTTATTTTTTGCTCTTTTTTTTTCAGGAAACTATGGAACAGAAATTATGAGCCAGGTCACCAATACAGTGGAGGAGAGGGGTTTCCAAAATCTGTGTGATGTTATGAAAGGCCAGTTTGAACCCAAACTGTAACTGTAACCTAACCAAACAGCGACAAAGCATCTTGAAGGACAATAAAGAAAAGTCATGCCTTTGACTGATCGGCCAAATTATGACATTTGACTCACGCTGCCAATTTGTTTCCGGTCCTGGTTATTTCCAGGGAACCATGTCAAGATGCTCATGGTCACTGCAGCATCAAACATCAGCCTCTGGTTTTTAAGCTCCACATTTAAAAACACTGGATATTTTAACGCTGGACCCCCTGCTGGACTGCAGAGGAACTGCAGCTTTTTGAGTTTCATCTTTCAGCCCCAAAGGCTGATGCTCGATTTCACATCTCCAAAAAACTGAATGAGGTTAAACAGGGAAAGAAAAACAGTTGTAATTTGCGTGTAGTGGAAAACAACATACATTGGGAACCTAGCACTGTGTGAGAGAAAAAAATGATTTATTTTGGACACCACTATATTCTGTTCAAATTTATTTATTTATGTAGCACCAAATCGCTGCAACAACATAAAGATAAATATTTGAAGGAATACTGATAGTGCTGACTCACTAACAGCTCAAAGTTAAGGTCCTGGAGAAGCACACAGTGAAAACCAACTTTAAAATCTTTGAATATTTTCTTACAGCTTCATCTGTGACTGTATTTCCCATATTGGTGAATAGAGTACGCTGATTTTCTACTTAAGTCCTTTTATTGAACTCTGGTATTTACTTGACAAATATAATTTCAGGTGATGAACCTGAAGGGTCTGTGAATGTCCCAGCCTCAGTTTCTCTCTCTTTATCTTTGTCGTGTTGGTGTATGACGGATGGAAAAAGGAGCAGATGTCCTTCTGTGATTCACTACGTACGTGAATTTTCTCGGGGAGTTTTTCTCCAGCGGGGACGGGAATATGAGTGTGCGTGCTGGGGTTTGTAAGCGAGCTGGGACAAAGTTCACAGGTCAAGCAGGGATGAAGGTTCTAGTCACAGCACTCTCACACAATGACTCACATTTCCACTCAGAGTATCTGGCTAGCTTCTGTCATCTGCCTACACAACCAGCTGAAGCTGAAAGCAGAGAGGACAGAGTAGCAGTGACTAATACATACAGTACCTGTGAGGCTGGTCCAAGGCTCCACTGCACAGCAGCGGGCCTCGAGCTGGTTCTGATGTTCCTACAGACTCTAACGGGAGAGAGACCCGATGGCTGAAAAGCATAAGGAAGACACGCTACCTGTTAAAGGACAAGAACTGACTCTAAAGTGCATCACCATTAATATTTGTCAGTCCTACTTTCCCAGTTTGGGAACCCATTAGCTAGTCTGGGGATTTAATGTACATGTGGGTCTGTGTGTGTGTGTGTGTGTGTTGGGGGACTTATGAGATCAAATTTAGCAGGAAGTTAGCTAGCTAGTGTCCATCTAAAGATGATAAATCATGTTCAGAGACTAAAACGTACAGCTCTGCTAGCTTGGACAGAAAACTGAACAGTGGTGACATTTGGAGGGTCGGGGAAGTCAGGCTAGTTTACATACGATGATGTTAGCTGGTGGCTATCTACAGAGCTATGGGTAGATTAATATGAATCCAATAGCACAAAGATGGAGGATAACGGCTAAATTATTCTCAGTGAAGTTCATGTTAAGGGTTCCACGTGGGAAGACACTGAAAACAGACCAAACTTCAGCCATAAATCCTCGCCTGCTTCCTGCTCGTTTGTGACTAGTAATCTCCAAAATGAACTTCCTGTTTTTATTGAGTCAGACCTGAAAGCAGCGACTGAGACCACAAACCCATCAGGAAGGTGTTCACTGAGCTCAGCGATCAGGTGAGCAGGAGGCTCATTTTCTCATCCACTTCCATGTAAATCACGCCAGAGCAGTCGCCCCCTGCTGGCCTTTGTAAGAATGCAGGTTTGAGGCACATTACAGTTCCAGTCCTGAATCCCTGCTTTGAAGCAAAAGTCGTCAGACGTGTTTTAACATCCTCTGACATGTCGAAACCTCAGCTTATCTGGGCTGAAGCACATTGTGTTTCTACATAATCATTAGTTCAGTTTGGGATTTACTTTGGCGGTATTACAAAACAAATATGCAATGTATCTAATTCCCACAAACTAATTACCTCACAGATAATGAGGAGTGAGCCAAGAGCAGTTTTCCCAGAGACCTCCGGAGGAGTCGCCCCCTGCTGACTGTTAGAAAGAATGCTGGTATAAGAATTCAATAATAATATTAAATCATTTAAAAGATCAAGTGTTTATTTCCTTTTGTTGGTTTTTTTCGGTGGTTTGGTGATGACTTCCCCACTCTAAAGCCTCAGCCTGGACACCCCACTGAAATCCATATGGCTCCACTGCTCCTCAAACATGCTTACTAAAATCTGGGCTCCATTCACAAGTTTGGATGGAAGCCGGAACGCCTCCAGCACCAAAAAAGCTTTTTCCTTGCATATTGACTCTACATATATGCAGATATATTTACACACACTAACTGTGCAGCATATTTATACTTTATATAAGTTGTAAAAGCACCTATTTTCTGTTTATTTAGGGGAACAAATGTGCCTCACCAGTTTTTACCAACAGCAAACAATGCATGAAATGCACCTAAGGAAAAGGTTCAATCATTCAGGCAAAACAATAAATATAGTTTTCTTATCACCATCAAATTCCAGCCCAAAGCTTATCTGCCTGTACCATGGGACTGATTTGTCACTAGATCTACCCGACCTCACCAGATGTGTCTCCAAAGAACATTTCCGGTTTTTGGAGTTTCTCAAGTCCCATGCTTAGTATGGCTCAACATGCCAACTATTATTACAGTTCTGGCCATTTACCACACGAGGTTCAAGTGTTTGGCAACCCACTTGTCCTGCCAGCTGTGTGTAACTCTGCTCTTTCTGCTTATGCAAGCTTCATTTCCAAATAGCAGCTGTACTGCGAGAGGATGAATATAAATGGCAGTACTTAATGGGAATCTAAACAAATGTGTCATGTATGGGGAAACATTCACACATTAAACGTGCCATTGGGGTTTTACTGGCAGTAAAAAGCAACACATCATCATACCTAACTAACAGAATAGTTTGATTGCCTGTGACACACGCACAGTGTGAGTGTTTCATGTCTCTGCAGGCTGGATGGTAAAAAGCATTTAAAGGATGACAAAAGTTCCCGTTTGGAAGAGCCGATTGCCGTAAAGCCGTGGATCAACCGCCAGGAGAAGGAGCTGACATTTTTTTATTCTTCAGTAACTGCTCATTTATGCTGCTCATTATAAAAGTAACTTCTTGCATTGTGACATCACTTCTATTAAACAGTAATTGGTCATGTTACATTACCCGCTGAGAGTAATCTGCACATGCTGCTTATGTTTAGGTTGTGTGGGCTGCCTTGGAGGACATTTACCTTTTGAATGGACTGATACTATTCTAGCACTGAGGGAGCAGCAGACTGAGTCTACTGTAGCCAAGCTAAAGGCTGTCGTGGTTTATAGTTTTCTTGCTCCGGTTTTGAACCTTTACTGGTTAATTTGCCTGTTTTTAGGCAACTGTTAACTGTCGTGCTCCTGATGATTGTTTAATTAAATTCTAATCCCAGTTTTGTTTTGTTTTTGGATTAGTGGCGCTAATCTTTCCAGGAACCCTCTAACTGCTGCAAAGATCCACCCCGGAGCATTTACACCCCTGGCTGGGAATCACCGGCTTACAAAGCCCCAAACATTGATGTTTATTGCATAGATTGCTGACATCTGGGAAGAGTCCAGAACAGCTTCCAGTTGTGCCTCATCATCATCACCCTTAGAGCCCTCCACCCCCTCACATAACCACCATTCCTTACACATGAAATATTGTGATTACACATTCCTAAGTTACAACTGACTTCCTTCTACCACTGGAAACTTAGGCTGAAATTTGTCCAAGCATTTGCACTTCCTATTCTTTCTTCTCCTCTGATTTAACCTTTAAAGATGAGCTTCTTAGACCAGCTTGGCACGAGTAACAGAAGGTTGTTGAACCTGGTAAGTGGAGAAATGTGATGAATGTCATGGCTCAACTTTGATTTGTGGTGAAATACTGAAAGAGATGAGGCGATAGTGCTCGTTTGACTTTTTTTGACCTTGAGGAGCCACAGGTTAGGTGTTGGCCTCTGGCCCTGGGAGCCTGCAGTCCGCCATGCTTTTATTCACAGCTCCTGGACCGGTGAATGTGTCTCTGTGTCCTCCGTCCCCCTGCTGAGAGATTCCAGAGGCACCTCTCTTGGCCTCTCAGGGCCTCTGGGTCACTCGTTTGTCATTATGACCTTTGACCCCTGTGGGCCAGTGTGCCGGGAGGAATGTCGGAGATGTTTACCTTGGCTGAGACTGATGGTGTCCAGGTGGCTCTTTCTATCCCTCTCTTTCTGTTTTCCAGTCCTGTAGTTTCTCCCTTCCCTCCCACCACTCTCTGGGCAGTAACGTAAAGGCAGCGCGTAGCCCGCCGTCATTCCTGTCAGTGTGCAAACACAAGTGTCCTACCTGCTGGATCTTTAGCATCAGCTTTGGCGCATTTATTGATGGACTCTTTAAGTTTGTGTCAGAATGTTTCTGGATTGTCTTGACTGGAAGGTAATCAGAGAGAGAGAGAGAGAGAGAGCTATTGATTGACCCCATGTCTGGCTTTGGTCGGAGAACACACTCGTCCAGAGCTCCACTTCCCAGAGTTTGCCATCAGACAGCCAGCTGAGTGGCGTGGCTAGACAGAGAGGGCATTCAGTAATAGGTAATGGACCCCCACTTCCAGCTTCCCCCGCCCTTCGCTTCTACACGGTGCCATCTATCACTCTTGCACCGGACCTTCCCAGTGGCTCCTTGCTAGGTCCTCATCTACTGGAAACTCTTGGAAAGTTTCCTGCCCCCAGGCTCCCCCGCCCCTCCAGCCCCCTCTAAAGAGCCCATTAAACAGTGTTGTAATGCAAACAGTGAGTCCAAAGAGAGCGAGGGCCAGGTGTCGGGTGCGGAGGGGATGAGCGTCTAATGCAGCCATTACGAGTGGCGGCTAGGGTGGGTGGATTATCATAAAAGCATCTCCCCTCCCTCTAATGTGGACATGTCTGATCAATACCAGACTCCAGGGAGGGGGGTGGAGGGATGGATGGATGGATGAGAGGAGAGGGAGCAGCTTTATTTATTAGCTCTGTCGCCACACGGGATGGCAGCGATGGGAGGAGAGAGGGCACAAAGCATGAGCACTGACATGTTTTTTTATGCCAAATCTGGGTCATGTGACAACTTCAATTTAAAGTGCAAACCAAAGCAAGCTCTTTATTTATTAATGAACGTGAAATGATTTAAATCCCCGTGTTATGAGACTGTAGCTAAAGTGACGACACTGAATTTCAACCCCGGTGTTGGACATTTACGAGGCTATAATTAGGGAATCAATTGCTCAGGGCACAACATAATTCAGCTGTACGCAGAATTAACTGTTTCATTCTAGTTTAAAATTATAATTGATTCTATTTATTTACATGTAATTTGTGAATGGCACAGTGAACCATAGCAGTAAACAAAAAGGCAGCGACACATTTATTTATTCATTTCCACTGAGTCAAAGCAAAACCTGATGATTCTGTTTCAAGTTTGATTAAGAGAATTTCCTGGTGGAGGGTGTCGAGGTCTGGTGGTCTTTGCTTTTTGCGGATGCTGTTGGTCTTGTCAATAAATGCTCACACCGGGGAGGTTTGCAGTCACGTGTGAAGCCGGAATGAGAATTACCACCTGCAAGTCTGAGGTTCTCAGCTGGAAAAGGGTGGCGCTACAGCCAACCATGTCAGCATCCACCCACACAGTTACAATTTAAGCTGGCTGAGTTTAAAAGAAAATGTAGAATTTGCTTTTTGTGTGGACAAAAATGTCAACCAGACACCTGAGAAGCGGCTGCTTTTTGATAAATGGTGTCAGGTGAATGAAATGAAAGATCCTCCGAGCTGAGAGAGCCTGTGCCTCCGGAAGCGGTCAATAAGTGTTTGGACGCAGTGTTTTTCATCAGTCAGTAAGGCTGCTGTCCTCACATACGAGTTTGCTCTTATTCACACAAGTGTTTTTGTGTCTCGTGCATTGTGAAGCTCCACTGTCTCCTGAATCCAAACTGGGAGCTGGTTCCACATAGGAGTTGCATGAACTAGTCGACTTGTCGAGTAGTCGATTCCAGGAAATCTCGTGAGTTTTTAAATTTCACGCCGACTAGTCGCAGTCACGTGACTGCTGGCTGCAAAATGGATTCCAGACAGACGGAAGGTGAGGATGAGGAGCAGGCCGAGCCTTTGCAAACAACTAGAAAATCTACAGTGCGGAAGGATCTTACTAAAAATGACTCTTCTGATTCAACTAATATAATGTCCTGGTGGACACCTCAAAATTTCCACTGTCTGTGCCCTGATTGGTTAGGGCTGTTCTGGCTGCATGCAATTAGGTGGTTGGTTTTCATAGTGAGCCTGAGTTTAGATTGCTGATAAACGGGTGTACTCAAAGCTGATTGTGCAAAAATGAAACAGCTGTCAGACCTCTGGAGTCTTGGTTAATTAACAGACTCGTCAGCTGGTACCTGTTTTCAGACTTGTATCACTTTCTACTGTTTATATGTCTTTTGAAGTATAAATGGTAAATGGACTAGTTCTTATATAGCACTTTTCTACTCTGACTGAGCACTCAAAGCGCTTATACAACACGTTTACGTTTATCCCATTCACACCAATTCATACAAGCACTTCCATATATAACTAAGCTAAGTGCTTTAATTAGCTAACATTCACACACATTCATACTCCAATGCTAGCGTCGGAGAGCAACTTGGGGTTAAGTATCTTGCCCAAGGATACACTGGCACGCAAACTGGAGTAGCCAGGAATCGAACCACCGAACAGTGGATGACCTGCTCTACCTCCTGAGCTACAGCCACCCCAGTATACAACAGGTTTCTCTTGTAAATGAGACATCAAGTGTCAAGAGACTCTCCCTGTATAAATAAAGGATTAATAATAATAATAATAATAAAACATCTTCAGCTACGTACAGCAGGTGTCCCAAAAAAGTATCGATCTTCTGGTACATGAATGTTTAAGATCTCCAGTCTAAATGAGCACCATTTGACATTCAGTGTTACTCCACTGAAAAGGACGTGCATCTCTGGAGGAGTGCTGCTTGTCTCGTTGGTTTACAGCAGACTGTTCTACTTCATGCTAATGGCTTTACCTGCAGGTGTGTCCCACATGTCCTCTGCAGGGATGTCCTCACACTGTTTCAGTGGCAGTTTGAGCAGACAGCCAGCTGGTTCACATCAGTTTTCCTCATACGAGCCTGACAGCTTTCCAGAGCAGAGTCCCCTCGACGGCTCTCATCTACACCCAAGAACTGAGACGGATCCGCGTTGGAAACTGTCCTGAACACTGGGTGGAAACTAATGTTTAACAATGATGCATATTTCATAGCTGCATAGCAAGTAAGACTGACAGATAGATGGCAGTTGCAGCTAAAGTGGGAATGCAGCATGAGTGTGTGGTTTCCAGCACTGACAGTTGTTGTACAACAGTAGATTAGAAGTGCTTCCTGTTGAACTTCCCACAGATGATGAGTCCCAGATTGTGCTTAAAGGAAGCCTGTTTGCACTTTGGTGGTTGTTCTCACTGCTACTGCTGTGATTTTATGAAAATTTAAATGTTTGTGCTCACTGATCTGCCAAAATCAGCCCACTGTTTATCCAACCCGCTATTTGGCTTTGGCACCAGCTTGATGACGAGATTTACAAGAGTAGAAATGGGTGACAAAGAAAAATAGCAAGCAAGCGTCTGAGTCAGAATCCAGATCTGCTTCAGTGCTCCTTGGCATTGATTCTCCCCTGGAAGGATGAGCACCATTCTTCCAAAACATGCCTCATCATCTAATGTTGTGATGATGACGGCGAGCGCTACCTGACATATCCAGGATCTCCTATGAGGGTACGCTGGGTTGGGATCTGCTGACTGTGAAGACCAAAGCATCTGCTTCACATTATCTTCATCAAAGCATTCAGTGGGTCTTAATGCTCTATGGATGGAGGCATCTCATCCTGAAGAGACCAGGCACCGCCCTGAAGTTTGAATGCCTCAAATGGAAAAAAGAGGCAGTGACATCAGTTCAACCATGGGTGCAGATTACTGCAGGGACAGTGAGGTCCACATAGCATCCCCACACAGTGTATACAAATATGTAATATGTAGAGAAGCTTCTGTTGTTCTTATTGAGGAACCCAGCTCATTTAAAAGAGTGATTTGGTCCAGTGCCTTTCGTTCTCTAAATCTTTCACTCTGCCAACTTCAACCAAAGGATGTGTGAGGTGCTCTTTGTTCAGCCTCGTGCTTCAGTGCAGCCGCCATGTTGTTATGGGGCAGCCCAATCTTCTCCTGCATGTTTGTGGAGGCCAGAGGCCTATCTGCAATTAAACTCAGGAGAACTTGATGAATTTTCAACCAAGGTTCACGTGGTTTGGTTTTGGATCTCTGACAGGCCCACACCCATTTTTTAAAATCCTGGGAACTCCCCTCACAGAGACGGCTTCATAGCCACCACACCCGCCTTCTGCAGGGGTCAAGGCTCCAGGTGTCTGTATGCACGTACGCCTCTGCAGGTTCCAGGATCACGCTTTTAACAGCACATTGTGGCATAAGCTGTAGATCTGCTCAAAGAATAAACTTAGACTATTATGCTACAGACTGCTGTTCACATCCTAACTCCACATCCTGGACTTCAAAATACACAAAACAAAACAAGTAATAAACCATCAAAAATGTGGCGTGTCCAGTTCAGGGATTAAAGGAGCTTTTTTATGAGCTATTGTAGCTGTTGTGTGCCAGCAATAAGCTGGAGCCTGAAAAAGTTTTTTGACCCTTAAGTTAAAGAAGTTGGTCTTATACTGAATACTGATTCAGATCAACCCTCCAACAGTCACTCATATTATGTTTTTTTTTTAGTAAATTCAGTATTTAATTTCACATTTTTGCCCAAATACGCTATATATAAAAATAATTCATGTAATAATTCATACTATTACAAGGGCAACAGCTTATACCCTCTGATAATGTTATTAAATGATAACAGGGTTAAAATTAGAGGAGCACGGTTGACTGGATAAATAACTTTTGATTGTACATTATGACATAAATGTTGTTTAATAATTTTTATCTGTTTTAAACTCGTAAGGAGGAACTGCAGCTCTATAAATGAAGGAAGAAAGTGAAATTACTTTGTGGTGATGTTCGTAACAGTGACGCATTAATCCAGTGATTAATAAAATCAGGACTGAGCTTTGGTCCATCTACGGTGTTAACGCGAGGCTCGATGGTGTCGCTCACTGCTTTGTGTATTGTTTTTTGTGGATGAAACACAACTTGCAATGCAAAATTGCTGTTCTTTAAAATATCCTGATATTTCATGGGTGCCCAGAATGATCGATTCAGCAGGAATAGTCGGTTAAAGGACCTTCAGACAAACGAGCAGTGGTGCAAACTGTGTGGGATGTTCCTCTTGTCTTTAAATCTAAAATATGAATAAACAGGTCACAGCAATGTAATCTCTTAAACAAATGCTGCATGTGAATGTGGATCATTTTGGGGACGGATTTCTAGTTTCAGTCTGAGATCATTGTAAACAGTTTGTGAAGAGTAAAAGAGGGATTACCTCAAGACCATCAGCTACCATCTGAGGATGATTTTGCATCTTATTAACTGTCAGGTGGAACAGGAAAGTCTTGGCCCTGATATCCGCTGGCTAAACCAGAAGTCCATCGAGCCCTGAGGCGAAATCAGCATACAAGCTGACGGGCTGCCAGATTGAGTCACTACAAACAAAACTGGCAACCTGAAAGGGAGCAACTTCCTTTGATACAGAGTGGGGAAAAAACTGGCAGTGAGAATTAGTCAAACGAAACAGTTTGAAAACTGCCAGATTTTATGCACATAACTGAATAATCCTACGATGTCACTCTTAAAGTCTTACTGCAGAGCTTTTAAAATATGATTCAGGTGCTCATAGATGCATATTCTGTGAACTGATTACACAATCCTGCAACCCAAATTTTAAATTGAATTTTAAATTGGATTAATGCATTATTGCATTATTGGAGGCATGGCCTCCCTGACTGACAGGTGGATGGTGACACAGGCGGCTGTAGCTGCTAGCTGGAGTCTCTAAACTGGACCTTCTGGACCGTGTTTGTGCTGGTGGAGCCTTTTGGAGCATTTTCACAGTGGCGGGCCATCAGGGCCTGCAAGGCCTTCTCTGCAGGCCTAAAAAAAATCTGAATCATATTAATGATATTTTGTCCATCAATACTTGTTAAATAATTCCAAATGGTCTGTACGGTTCCTTTCATAACTTTTCCCGTGGTCGCGCTGTTTCCAGACGTGTATTTTCATATTAAAGCAGTTAACCAATCACATTTCAGCCATCATTTGTTGCTAGGGTCAAAGAAATCTGCCCGGAGGCCTTCACAATCCCTTCTGCAGGCCCCTGTAGCACAAAATAAGCATCTGCCAACCTGTTGGTTCAACCAATCAGATTTTGAGTTTGGATCCCAAGGCCTTCTTGCAGGGTTACGGTAACGTCAGCATATTCATACACTTTGGATAGTCAGAGCATTGACTAGCCAGAGCTAGCAAACTGCGTCTGTAGCGAGCTGCACAAGCAAAAATATAGTTGTGTCGATTTTGTC
>VUQK01016943.1:0-17470 GCA_015106715.1 Bujurquina vittata
GGGAAACAATCTTTTTTTTTTTTTTTTGTTTTTAATCAATAACTGCAGGCAGTTATTTGCATTGCATCCCCAATTTCTTCACTTTATTTCATACAATTTATGAACACTGATGTCAGATGCAGTGAATGTTAATTATAAATCACTTGTTTAACTTGCTGGGCTTCCTGTAATGCTGCTGCACCCCATCGACTTGATTATATGCTGACAAAAGCTTTGCAGACACAGTGCCTTGATATGGTCAGTCAGGTTTTTGAGCATTAAATCTGGTTTTACAGTGGCGCTATTATGCTTTTCCTTATTGTCTATCAAGTAGACCCCTCTTTGTAACAGCCCCTGGCCTCGCATTTGGCTTTTCTTGCTTTCTTCCCTGTGAAGATCACAAGAGCTTCTTGGCGGTCCTGGACCAGGATCCTTCATTTAACTGTTCTCAGACGCACCTGTCAAGGTAGTCCAGGAATGTGGGTTTTCTGGTTTCAGGATTCATTGATTCAGTAATTACGGTTTTGTCAGGAGAGTATATTTTCCTGGTGGTTGTTGTGGACCCTGTGATTTATCAAGATAGCATGCCAAGTGTGCTTGAATTTTTGTGGCTATCTGCTAGCTGCCAATCTGACTGCCACTGTCCCACCCTTGTCCAGTGGAAAGACCTCCAGTGACTATTAAAATCAAAGATAATTCTTCCAAATTACTGCCCAGACGCATGTCAAGATGCCTGCAACTTGCAAGCCTCGCTTCTAGAAGGACTTTGGCCACTCCCACCTGCTGACCAAATCTTTTGTTTATAAGGAGCAGCCAATCAGAAGGCGGCTGTGAATTATCTGCCTATGCTCACCAACTCAGATGTCTGCTTTGAATAATGCACTCTCAATCATGATGGAGCTCTTACAGTAAATGTTCCTAATCCTTTTCAGACTGAATGTTGGCACCCTGCGCGCCATCCGGACTAAATTCCACACATTGTTTGTGCTTTGATTGCAAAGCAGTGCTCTGGAAGAAGGGAATTCTCAGTCACTCAATGTTTACACTAAAATGTAAATAAATGTGCTTTTTTAAAAGTTAATTGTATTTTTCTCTTTTTTTGCCTCACTTTTAAAGAAGCTTTGAGGTAGGCCCTCGGTGCACTGTTTCCCAATGAAATTCCTAAAAAGCCATGAATTCTTAACATTTTTGGAGCACGGATATACTGTAAATTAGGAAAAGATCTCTGCTTCCAGTGAAAGAATTTGTTGCATAAAAAAGCTCTGTGGAAGTGAGCTCTGATTCTTGAGAATATCTGAGTGTATTGGACAGGCTCAGCAGACCTCCAGTGAAGTCAGGAAATAATCTCAGCGTCAGTCATCACACATGGTGACTCACATTTAATTAGGAACACACCCATCAAGCCCACCCCTTTTTTTTCATTATATAACCCACAATATTATTTAGCAGCCTTCAGCTTCATCACTTTTGCTGCTTCACCTTCAGTCCTTTCTCCTGTGGGTATTTCCTCTTTTAAATGTGATCACTCCTCACCTGATTGCCTCCATCGCAGTCTGTTATGCAGTCAGTGTTATGTAGGCAGCTAACAGTTTGGGGCTAAGTTAATCTGACAGCTCTCAGCGTCAGCCTGCAATGGATGATCACACACACATCACATCAGCAGGTCACCCCTTCGGAAGTTGACTCACGCAGCGTGAAGCGCAAAGCTGGTTTAACACGGTGTACACCAGTCGTTCCTGATCAAACAAGCTCAAGTTCATTAAAACCACCTGCTAATTATTTCAGCTGTTTAGCATTTGTTTTACCTTCAGTAGTGAGAGCAGGGAGCATGTGGAGGAGATCCTGGACAGGTGGAGGTATATTCTGAAGAGAAGAGGAATGAAAAACGGCTTACGTGTGTGTGTGAATGAGAGGGAGGCAGGTGTAACAGTGAGGATTCGAGGAGCAGAGGTAGTGAGGGTGTATGAGTTTAAATACCTGAAGTTAACCATCCAGCGCACGAGTGAGGTAAAGGAGAGAGTGCAGGTGGAGATGAGTGTCACGGGTGATTTGTGACAGCAGGATAGCAGCAAGAGTGAAACAAGGTTTATAAGATGGTAGTGAGACCTGCTACGATGTATGGAGACAGCAGCACTAACAAAAAGACAGGAGACTACGGTGGAGGTGGGAGAAGATGATAAGATTTTTATTGGGAGCAACCAGAATGGACAGGTTTAGAAATGAGTAGATCACTGGGACAGCTCAGGTCGAGCATTTTGAAGACAAAGTTAGAGAGGCAGGGTGAATGGTTTGGACATGTTCAGAAGAGGAGCAGTGGATATTTTGGACAAATTATGTTGAGTACAAAGCTGCCAGGCAGGATGAAAAGAGGAAGGCCACAGAGAAGGTTTATGGATGTAGGGAATGAAGACTTGTAGAGGGTTGGATGAAGGCAGAACCTTAAAGGAATTAGCTGAAAGAAGAAAAAGAAGTATTTCTTTTAGCTGGACATGATCAGCAGGCAGGTTGTGGCAATCAAACAATGCTGAGTTAGTACAAAGTTCCTCAAAGTGTCCCGATAATATCCCCCACAAAATTACACCAACAGCCTGAACTGATGCTACAAGGCAGGATGGATCCATGATTTCATGTTTTTATGCCAAATTCTGACCCTATCATCTGACTATTGCAGCAGAACTCTGATCTCATTAGATCAGGCAAAGTTTTTCTTTTACAGTCCAGTTTTTCCAATTTTGGTGAGTCCCTGTGAACGGTAGCATGTTTCCTGTTCTCCGCTGACAGGAGTGGCACCCAGTGTGGTCTTCTGCTGCTCTGCATTCAGGGATGCTCTTCTGCATACCTTGAAATCAAGTGTTTGAGTTACTGTTGCCTTCCTATCAGCCTGAAACAGTCTGGCCATTCTCCTCTGACCTCCATCATCAATAAGGCATTTCCCCCCCAGAAAAGAGGCTATTTTCTCTTTTCTTTGGAAAATTCTCTGTAAGCCCGAGAGAAGTTTCTGAAATCCCCAAAACAGCCCATCTGGCATCAACAACCAAATTAGATTCTTATTATTTAGATTCTTTCACCACACTCACATGCTTACAAGCTGCAAAACAAGCTGACACTGAAACTGCTTTAAGCCCAAGCTGAGATCAGCACATAGAAGGTCTTCCAGTAATTTTTTAGTTTCAAAGGCAGATGACTTTGTTTTTGGTCACTAGTCACCAACTCTGAACTCTCCACCCAATTTAGATCTCCGCTTTTATCCGTTTTTTCCTTTGACTTTCCTCTGCTGCTTTCCCCCTTCATTTAAATTCTCCTCTCTCTTTGTCATTCTCTATGCTCTTTCAGTGCTTGAGCTTCCTCTCCGTATTTACATTTATCATTTCAGGCATTAAAGGAGACACTCATAGCCTTGCATAGAGCTTAAACCCATTGCAATTTATTCGGAGATTACAAGCACGAGGGATGAAACAACAAGAGTGACAAATGCGCAGAAATATTCCAGTGGCCCTGAGAAATGAATTTATCTTTTAGAGAAAGGTGGTAAAAGTGTGACGATGCTTTCACGAGGTGCAGAAAAGAATACAGAAATACATTACTGAGTCTCCTTGTCCTTCCTTCCACTCTCCTACAGTTTTTAGTTTCACTGCAAACTAACTGTAAACATGCTAGTGCCAGTAAAGGAACCGAAATTAGAACCAGATGCAGTCCACAAGTACAAGCTCACAGCAGTGAGGACACAAACATACACAAGCAGCTGAGAGCAGGAAGAAGGAAGTGTGAGAATACATGAGATAAATCACTAAAAAATATCTTTTTATTAAAGCTTGAATTATGCCAATAGAATGAGAACATCCTAATGGTTATCAATATGTCTTCTTCGTCCACAGACATGTTTTCTATAGTTCTAAGGGTTTGAGTGTGGGTTTGCGAAAGTGTCTCATGTTGGCCCCTGGTTGGGAGGGTTTGAAGGGGGCCTGGGCTCCATAGGGTTTGGGCAGAGGCAGCGGAGCGTTCAGCGGGATGTACGCGTTGGGACGTGCTTCGGCTGTGGTGTACTCTCCATTAGGTAACTGCCTCCACTCCTCTTCAGCAAGCTGCACACACACACACACACACACACACACACACACGCAAGCAAGAATGTACCAGAAGCTGTTTTAATAATTGATGTGAGACTGCTTGACCTTGGAGTAAATACTTCAATTTCAAATGATCCTGAATTTTAATCAAGTCAATGGAATAATCAGTTCTGTTGTTTTTTGTTTTAAATATCTCAGCATGAATGCAAGAGCAAAGATGAACAGTTGAGTGAATGTTTGATTCTTTTTTTTTTTCATACTACCTTCAGTGATTGAGAGTACACACAATGTTCTGCAGGGTCTAAATTGAAGAATTTTGTATTCTGGACTAAAATGATCTAAATCCACAGTAAGACGCAAACACACGGGAGTTGCGAACAGCAGTTGCAATTATATTTTTAACATTTTTCTCATTTATTTAAAAAAAGAGGCTTATTTCTCATGACGATAAGATGATTTGTCACAAGATTGAGGGATAATTATGGAGAATTCAGTGGCCAAGAAAAACTGGACCACATTTCTGATTATTCATTATGTGGACTGTCTCAGCGGGATCAATAAAGTGCACAATCCTTTTACTCAAATAAGGAAAACTGATGGGAATTTTGTTTAATGGTAAGAAACACAGCAAGTCCTGCCTATGTTAGACCTCGACTGTCCTGTCTGATGTTTTGGTCATTTTCATCTTAAAACAGACGCTATAGTTGACACGAGGCCTTCTGTGCACGCTAACATGCAGTGTGTGAACCATACTGTAGCTTTAAGGGAATTCACTTTGATATACAAGTTACAACTTAATTTTTCCCTATTATTTTGTCTTAATAATAATAAATATAAGAAAAGAAAAAAGTAAGTAGCTGCTTGTTGGGCATCTTTGAGCAAGTGTAGAAAGCAGTGAGGAATTTAGACAAAAGGAAAAATATGCCACCCTTATTACTCTGGCTACCAAAGCAGTTCATATATTTAATAACATTTGTTCTTTCTTTATTTTTTAAATAAATTAGCAATGGCTGCTCTGGGCTTCCATCTCACTGACAGCAAAAATTTTAAAAGTAGCGTTTAAAGGTTTAAAGTAAATTTTAAAGGTTTTCTTGCTGTGCAAAAGTCTCAAGCCACTCGTCCTTTCTATTTTGTTTCCAAGAAGCCATAATTTTTTTTGTAACTTTTCAAGTGGTCTTGAGTATTAGTTCTCCGGGTCTTCTGAAGTTCTTTCAAGGTTATGTCAAAAACCTCAAATTGCCTATATGTACAGAGGAGGTGAGGAGAGAGATACAACAGTGAGTGTCTACAGCCACCTGTAAAGCCTGGTGGAGGCTCTGTCATAGTTTGGGGCTGCATTTGAGCCAGTGGTGTTGGGGATCTTGCCAAAATTGATGAATGCCGAAACATGTTATCAGATCTTGATCCACCATGCAATGCCATCTGAAAAGTATCTGATTCACAACAGCTTCATTTTTTAAGAATGACAACGATCCCAAACACACTGCTAATGCAGTACAAGCATACCTGGATAGAAAAACACAATGAAACAGTATCAGTCATGGATTGGCCTCCCCAGAACTCAGACCTCAACAATATTGACGCAGTGTGGGATCATGCTGACAGAGGACAGAACAAAAGGCAGCCAACATCCAAAGAAGAGCTTTGAATGTCCTTCAAGAAGCCTGGAGAACTTTTCCTGTAGACTACAGTACTTAAAGACATGACAAGAAAGTTGAGAGTTCAGGCTGTGCTGAAGAATAAAGCTGATCATTACTGACTTTCAGGCATGTTACACTTGCACAAACTCTGTCTTATATTTATACACTGTATTTCCATTTTTGTTTGCATGTTTCAATAAATTGCTGCACCCATTTGCCATTTTCCTAGCAAAATATAAAGAGGTGAGAGTGGCTGGCCTTCTGTGGGTACTGTAAATGTAGAGTAGAGAGACAACACATTCTGCAAACGCTTGTGCATATTTTTGGAACCCTTTTCTGTAAAGCGGCTTACAGTTTCAATATCAGGAGCTTTTTGGGATCTGCTGCTTTGCTGAAGGACACTCGAAACATTTTTTTTTTTTTTTGATGGGGAGGATTTAGGGTGCACGCTGTGACTGTTTATCGCCAGACAGCTACTCACTGGTTTCTTGTTACTGTGACCTTACTAGCTAAACAGAAAAAAAAAGAAGTCATTTTTAATATGAGTCGCTGTGCAGATTAAACAGCAAGATTTAATGTCTCAGATAACTCCCTGGGATATTTTGTAAAGGGACAGAGCCAGACTGGTTCCCTCTGCTTTGAATACTCATGCTAGGCTAAAGCTAACTCCCTCCTGCTTAAGTTAATGACACATGACCTTAAAGTTTTTTTTGCAAACTATGTTAAAAACTACCATCAGGATGAAATCAGTAAAGTTGTTGTTGTTTTTTTTTTAATCTGTGAATGGCAGCAGCTGACAAAATTGGTTTGATCCCATTGTGGCTGATGGATCAATTTGTAACCATGCTGAGCTCCTGCTGAGGGGGGGGGGGAAATAAAAAAAATAAAAATCAAGTTCAAATGAACACACGTCCTCACGACACTCCAGTCCTCCCTTTGACTTTCACCCCACCACAGCATGCAAATTAACTGTGCCTAAATCTCACGGACACTTCAAAGAGATGGCGATTTTCTCATGCATACAGTTTATCCGCTGGCATGTGATCTGAGGAGGGCGCACAAAGCAAGCTATAATGGCTCTGACTGCGAAAAACATATCGCCAGCCGCCAAAAAATAAACAGGAATAAATATCTGCAGACATTTTAAGATGTTTAAAATACACCGCTAACGAACTGGCAACTCTAGTTCGTGTCTGTGCGTCGATAGTTCTCGCTCACGTTTGCACTCGTAGCCTTTTTGCTCTGTAGAATCTTAACTGACTGCTGCCCCTGTAATGTGTCCCTGCTGCACCCGTCTCTTCACCACTCTATCTTCTTTTCTTGTCCCTCAGTGCTCTAATCAATTTTGTGAGTCTTGTGTGTTTCTTTACCCTCTCTTTCTCCTCTTTGTCCCTCTGTCTTCTCTTCTTGTCCCGGAGCATCCTCCTCCACTCCTCCTCTATATCAGGGTATGGTGACAGGCCTTGCTCCAGCCGCCGCTGGCACTTGTCCATCTGGAAACACAGGAGCAATGCAAGAAACATTCACTTTGTATTCCTTTCACTTCGTCCACTCTGCACTCTCCTGGCCTGATTCAATTTTAGCTGCACCCAAAAACAGATGGTTGTATTAGTGTCAGAATCCAGGCAAAATTAAGCTTTGGCATTTTCTGCTTCTAGCTGTGTCTGCGGTGCACTGCAGGCAGACAACTGCTGGGATTCTTCAGGTTATTAACACAAATCTCCTGAAATATAGAGAAGGCATGAGGGAAATCAAGTCATTTTTTTGCCTGTTTATGTTTTTTTATTGAGGAAGAAAGTGCAGAGACTAGTTTCTGAATTTCAGCATTTCTTGCTTGAATAAAGCCACAGTGCCTGGTTATTTTCATACTTAAACTCAATAATTATGAGTGGATAGAGTGGTTGACGAGTGATTGCTGAGTCAATAATTGATGTATGAAAAGCGAGAAGAAGTGCCTTAAACCTGCTTTCTTGCTTATTGCCAACAGGGGGCGACTCTTGCAGTTGCAAAAAAAAAAAAGGAAAAAAAAGAAGAAAATCCAGTTGTATGAATGTTTATAAAAAAAATAACTCAATTTTGAACCTGATGTATGATCTCAGTAAACTACTTCTTCTTTCAGCTGCTAGTGGTCACACCAACTCTCTGCATGTCCTTCTTCACTGCAACCATGATTCTTCTCTGCAGTCTTTTCCTCCTGCCTGCCAGCTCATTATTTACTACACTCTTTAGTTACTACGCTTCTGCACATCACCCGTATTCTTGAAAATCGGCACCAGTACACTTCCTCAGGCATCCTCTCACTCTCCGGGATTGTGTTAAACAATCTGGACAAAAAGT
Organism: Bujurquina vittata; assembly: GCA_015106715.1. Classification (NCBI taxonomy): domain Eukaryota; kingdom Metazoa; phylum Chordata; class Actinopteri; order Cichliformes; family Cichlidae; genus Bujurquina; species Bujurquina vittata. The sequence continues at coordinate 8,024 of VUQK01016943.1, forward strand.
CCACTGCCCTCTCTGCTAGGCACCTCCACAGGTTGTTTATCTTCATCCTTTTCATTGCTGCCCTCACTTCCTCCATACTAAACTGCACTTCCTGATTCACTAACTTTCCTCCATCCATCCTCCTCTTTCTCTCATTTTCTTTATTCATGAGCGCCTCAAAGTACTCCCATCTTCTCAGCACACTCTCTTTATTGATTAGTAAGGCCTCAATAAACACTTTCTTGAATAATATGTGGTCTCAGTTGCAAATTTCAATTCTTATTACCGGTATATACAACGTGTTGCTGATTTTGTAAAATGCTGTAGCATTTAGACTGAAATAGATATATATGATTAGTGACTTCACTAGTTTCCGCTAATTTAAGGTGTGGATTAAAAAAAAAAAATCAAAACAATCCACAAGAAAATGGCCAATAGCAGTAGTTCATATGAAAAAATGTTGCTTGTGATAAATATGTTAACTGATGAGCATATCGTATATAATCCTCTTTTCTAACAATAATAACGACCATAATTTACTAAATGAACTTTGTGTTTGATTCAGTGTGACATCAACAGGAAATTGTTTACTGAGGTCCCACAACAAAAAGCTGATGCCTGCTTCCTCATTGACTACTCTACAGCCATTAAGTCTTTTTTGTAAGCGCAGGAGTTGCCCCCTGCGGGTAAGTAAAACAATATATGTTTAAAGTACTTTTACTGTACAAATAATCAAAATTTGAAAAAATTTAAGGTGAAGGTTGGGACAAGAGGTGCTGTTTGCTCTTCTTTGATCTCAATCAGTGACTAGAAATGAAAATAATGGGAAAAACAGTGGGAGACTGAGGAGATGTGGATCCGAGAGCTCAGTGAAGATATGTGGATCCCTTTGTCGTGGGTACATGCTATGTGCGTGGAGTGACTGGGTCCCCCCTGACCTGAAGCTCTTTCTCTTTGATCTGTTGTTGTAGATAGAAAGCAGCAGCTTGCTTCATGGAAAGCTCTGCAGAAACAGCCATCATACGGTGGTTGGTGTTGATCATGTTAGCTCGGAGCTCATTCAGCTGGAAGTAGACAACACATACGCGCACATGCACAGATTAGATCCTTCTCAATAAATAACCAGTATATGAAGCAAATCAGTGAGTATACAGTTTTTATATCATCTGGTACAGCTCCAGTATACTTTGTTATGCCTCTGGGATTATGTCTCCAGGCCATTTATCCCATCCTTAGAGGTCCAAGTGAACCTTTTGGTACTAAAGTTACCTTGGACTAAGGGAAGAAGTGATTTGCACTGGCGATTAGAGGTCAAACAACAGGACCACTGATACCTTGTGGTATTCCTTTCTCATGAATGTCTGCTTAAACCTGTAAAACCTTGGTGTATAGGCTGTCAATAAAACTGTTGATGTTTCCATAGTAAAGGAATTTTACCAGATAGGTAACCCTAACCCTATGCTCAACCCCAAACCTGAAGCCCCTCTTTGTTTGGCCTCAACCCTTCACTCCTTCCTGGCACAGCTCTATGGATTACTAAGGCATACAAGCTGCCTGACCATAACAAGGTGGTAACCCAACAGGGAGACAGAACCTAGTAGTCCCATGTGGCCTCCCATCCAAACACCAACCAGGTCCTAACCTGCTTAGCTTTGGAGATCATATGAGATCTGGAACTACTACCCTGAGATGGCCATGAACTGAAAATGTCTTCAAATTTGCCACAAACATTCCTTTGCACTAAAGGATAAACTGATTACATTTTGAAAGTCAAAGATAAACAGCTGATGTTACCGTAACCTCACAACATTCTTGAGAAAGCAACATCCCAGTACACCAGGAGTGAATTTCACTACATCTGGTTACTTTGACTCAAGGACGAACTGAATAGAACATCATGCATACAAAACAGATTATTGCCTATAACTTAAGAATTCATTGACTAGTTTAGACAAAATGTAACACCAGTGCCTGACAGAATAAAAGATGACGAGATGGCCTTTTAGGATAACTACAATGTGACACCACGGCATTCTGCAAAACCACTAAGGACCGATGACCTTATTTCACATTTGGATGAAAACTGAATGGGCGACACTAATCTCTGAGCTCCATCTAATAAATTCCTTTAAAGTCTTCCTATTTTTACATGATTCTGACAGGCATGGATGTAAACTGCAGCTTGAGTAGTGGCCTCCCTACTGTGTGAGCACCTTTGAGCTCCAGTTTTTTTTTTTTTATTTTAAATTAAAGTCCTTTCAGAGCTACTGGTACTTGCTTCCACAAATTATTACGGGTTATGAAGCTTGTTCCACCAGCTTTTGATGATGATATTTATAGCCGAAGAGGAGAAGAAGAACAAGTGTGCGCGCAAAGAAACTGTAATGCTCAGTGAACTCCCAAATGCTCACTCTGCACGCTCCTCACATGGGCTGCACATGCTCCTCAAACAATGTGTCAGTGTGTTCGTGAGAGAGACATAAAAGACTAGGCTGCAGATAACAGGTGAATAATATGTTTCTCTGTGTCTGCATTCTGTTGTGTGGGAGTGTGTGCTTGTCTCTGTATTATCCTATCTGTCTATATAAGCAGAGCTTCTTCTCTTTGTGTATATAAGAGTGTACCTTCTTTGCCAGTGAGAGTCTGTCCTCTTGGCAGTTCTCAGCTTGCTCGCTGAGTGGCTTTGAGAGCCGGGTCACCTGGTCCACCAGGAGTTCTTTTTCCAGCAACTGCCTCTCGCGCTCGGCTAGATTCACCTCAAGCTACAGTGCACACACAGAGTGGAGACACAGCGGTTGTGTTCTTGCAACACAGCTTTTGTATTCCCTTTGAAAACATTTGCAGTAGTGTACCATTTTAAAAGTGTTGTATACCTGCTCAATTTTTTTGACCAGTTCTGCAGTTGATGGATCTTTGCCCTTTAGCTCTTTGTAATCCACTTTTCGCTCCACACCTTCAAGTGTCTTGTCCCTGGCTTCTGACAGCTGAGAGACCAAAAATGAGAGCATTAGAGACAAAAACAGACAACAAATTGACTGTGCCCAAGGCAATAAGCTATTGTCACTGATATCAAGTAATTTCCAAAGCTAAATAACCGTAAAATATAAAGGAAGAATCTAGAATTAGTCTGTTGTTGTGTGTGTTTGAATGCTGGGTCCTCCGGGGATGGAAGGTACTCATTGCACTGGGGATTTAAGGCCTTTCTTTACTAAATGTAGTGCTTACATGGAAGCTACTTCCTGCTACATGACAGTTCAGTGGCAAAGTGTGATAAGAGAAACCACAATTTAAAAAGCTGCAGGATCCCTCCAAGGGCCTGTTTTTTTTTTGTTTTTTTTTTCTGACATCCCCTTAGACAGCAGAAATAGAACGGGAGGCAAGAATACACACAAAAAAAAGAAAACCCACAAAGAAGATGAGTCAAAAGGCTCAAGAGCAGACAGGATGACAAGGCATTAAAGTTAAGTGAAGGGGCAGGGGAGGCATGTTCGATCAATGCCTTTAGCTAATGATCATTCTGAAACAGCTGCAATTAGTGAATAAGGAACAGAGGTAGAGGTTTGCCAGAGTAAAAAAGAGCGCACATGACCCACAACCTGTTTAGATGAATGAAAAGAAATTAACATACACAGCCTCAATTAAAGTTTCTGACCCATCTTAGCATAATAAATGGGTGTCTTCTTTGCTTGTTTGGTGTAGCCCACATGGACAGACGCGGCTAAAGGTGTAACATTAGTTCAATAACGTAGGACTGCAAATGCACCATGAAATACAGCAATGTGTCAGCAAAAGCTGGAAGGGAGAAGACCAAATGGATTAAGGTTGGCAAAAATGACAAATTTCAGTGGAGATTTCAAAGTTTTGGAAAGTAGCAAATAAATCTGACTGAATCCTGGACAAAATACTACGTACTTGTGAGATGATGAAAAAAAGCACACACAAAAAAAGAGTACAAATAAATCTGATATATTCAGTTTGTTCATTCATACAGCACTATCTATCTCACATCCATGTGCATTTTAATATCACCAGTTAACCTAATGTGCATGTCTTTAGACTGTGGGAGGAAGCCAGAGTATATAGAGGAAAACCATCCAAGCACAGGGAAAACGTGCAAAATCCACAGAGGGAGGCCACCAGCTGTGGTTCAAACCAGAAACCAAGCAAAACCATGAAGAAAATGTTCCCTCAAAGCTGCGATGGTCAGTCTAATCCATGGAAAAAAGGCTCTTCTGATAATGGAGACAAAGACAAATTGGAAGTCAGGTGTCCTCCTAACCTGAGCAGGGTTTAGGATGGAAACGAGCAATTAAGGAAGCTCCAGTATCTTAACAGGTAAGTTAATACAAATGCCCAATGGCCCCATTACAGAAAAATAAAGATAGGCTATATATAAAAATATATGAAACTGAAATGATCAAGGAGCAATGACAGGCACAATAAAATGGACGTAAGCAGAAAATAGAAAGGAGGAGAAAAAAAAGACAGTGATCAGATGGCAGAAGAGAGAGAAAAAAAGAAAAAACATGAAAAATATTAATAGATGCCTGGGGACACTGAGGGAAATGTAAGTGAAGAAGAAGTGATTGATTATACAGCAGAAAGTAAAGAGCGAAGAGCTGAAGAGAAAAAAAGAGGACGTGGACTAAAGTACAGAGGCGGTCTGACCTGACGCGACCTGCCTTATGAAACAGCAGCTTCACTCCATTCAACCATACTGAGTATAAAGGTGTGTGTGAGTGTGTGTGCATATATGCACAAGTGTAGGTTTACGTGCCTGCATCTAATGTGTGCGAAGAAAGACAGTGTGGAACAAAGTGATGATTCCCATTTTCGCTTCCTTCATAGATGGGATTAATGAAGCCTCTCTCCTAAAGTCAGACAGCGAGTCTGATTAAAACAGACATGGGTGATCAGCCTGTTAAAAAGCCTGCTGTCATATGACTCAGGTTTTAACTTAGTATAAAGGCTGGCATGTGATAAGCCAAGGTGTGAGCTAGGTTAAAGTTATTGTGCAGACAGAGATAAGAGTGGAGGAAATGTACTTAGAGAGAGAGTGATAAAAGACTGACAGACAGAGGAAGATAAAGTTAGGAGGAGCAAAAGAAAGGCAGCATGAAGGCCAGAGTCAGAAAAGGAGCGAGCGATAGGATGTGAAAGGAGACAAGAAAGACAGAATTAAAAAGACAAGAGATGCTCAGAAACAGGAACTGGGGCTGACCAACAGGGACCTGGGATATCTGCACTTTCCACAAAGAATATGACTTTGACAACAAAAGCCTGTTCGTGATATGAGGGGTTGAATGAATGATTACATCATTTGAAAGCCAAAATTAAGCAACAGATCTGATTCTGTTGCCTGTCCAACATGCAAATGAAGGTTACCAAATTGTCTACTGACAATACAAGTTGAAGTAAAACTTTTTTTTTGTTTTGTTTTAATAGGTCTGACCTGCCAAATCACAAAGAAACCTCAAAATAAAGTACTCAAGTGCAGCATATCCCACTTTACTTGTCTGCATTGCCCTGGCACAGTATTCACAGCCAAATAGTATTTTAGCGGTATTATTACACTTAATTTATTAGTCTACTTTAAGCAATGGCAACCGACCACAGCGGGGCATGTTGGAATTGGAGCTAATAAATGCTGAATGACTTTTACTTCAATTGATTTAATTAATTACACCACCGCAAAAAAAGAGAATGCATTTGTAGAGCTGGAAACAGCAGATGGCTACGTTGGCAGGAAGCTGCCTAGCGCGTTAAGCTCGATTTTTACTTGTGTTGAATCCACAATGAGCCTACGCTCTAGCACAGAACACTAGTTTGGTAGTGGGGTTTTTATGCACTTGTGTTGGGTTTCTTCTCAATGCTGAGCTGATCATGTTAGAGTTGGAGCTAATAAATAATTAACAACAGTTACTTTATTGAAAAAAAATAGACTTCAGGGATTATAAAACATGGATAGTCAGAATCAAGAAACAGCTATGTGGCTACAGAGGCAGAATACAGAGCACTGCGGTAGCATTGTCAGCAAGCTAGATGCTATTACAGCCTATTGCATTTTGTTTCATGGAGGCAATGTCTTTATAATATTCAACATATTTTGTGTTGACAGGGCATAATTTTACCAAGAGGTCCAACTACGGTTGTTGCAGTCTGACTTGCTTCAAAAATGTACTATGATTACATTTTTGGTGCAGGTCAGTTTACGGAAGAAAGACCAAAAGAAATGTTATACGTATATTACAAATAATACTTTGTTTCATCAGTCAGGTGAGGTGAAAGCTAGCATTATAGAAAGAAGGGAGTCTGGCTTGTGTAAGCTGTTCTATTGGTGTTTAGTATATGGCACAGTCAATTTCAGCACCTTACATTATACAACAATTAGTACTTTAATAAGAGTGTAAACTGGTAAGCCAATTTAATTCCTGAGGGGTACTCTAGCACTTAAAATGTCCCATTGATAGTAATTATAATTGTCATAAGGACATGGGAAGCAAAGCTTTGACAATTAAATCGACAGATCTTTAATTATAAACAAAAAGTCAAAAAAGTGCTGAAGCAATAATCCAGATCACATGGTCATATGGGAGCTGAACAGGGATGCATGACTGAGCAATTTAAAAACAATGATTACTGAGGGGTGTACTACAAAGCAAGATTAATGAGTTAGTGAGTTACACTGAGCTTTAAGAGTTTTCTGTGTCATAAAAATGGCCCTCTTTTTAGCTGGCTAAATCACCATAGTAACTCATGATGAACACATACGCTGGTCGGAACGTGTTACAGCGTCATACAGATTCTAGCGTTTTACATGTGCACATGTGCTGTAACGTTACAGCACATGTGCATTCAGATTCAAAAATTCATCTGGGTATTTATCATCAAGAATATCCATCCATCCATTTATTTTCTTCCACTTATCCAATTCCCAGCTGCAGGATGGCTAGGCTATCCCAGGGATACTGAAGCATCGCCAAGACATCATCATCTTATCCGAAGTCGGGTGGCAGGAGGCTAAGCAGACTATTCTAGGCTCCTGGGGCATCCAGAGGCATTCCCACACCAGTGAGATATTTAATCTTTCCAGTGGGTTCTGGCTCTATCCTGGCTTCTCCTTCCAGTTGGATGTACCTGTAAAACCTCGAAAGGGAGGTGCTCAGGAGGCGTCCTAACGAAACACCTGAATCACCTCAGTTGGTTTATTTTGACACACAGGAGATCCCTCCAGATGTCTGAGCTCAGCCACCCTACAAAGGAAATTCATTTCACCCTCTTGTATTTATGACCTTACTCTTTTATTCATTACGCAGGTTTGATGACCATAGGCGAGGGTTGAGATGTAGATGGACAAGCTTTGCCTTTTGGCTGAGCTCTCTCTTCACCTGAACTTCTTTGCTAGAGGCAGTCTCTACCCCACCCCAGATTCATATGCAGCAGCTGTGTTGATTACTTTGGCCACTGATAGGTGCAGCGAGGTTGTTTACGGTCACTTTGCTCTGTCTGTTTGTTAGAAGGATAATTCGGAAAATTATGAACGTATGTCAATGAAAATTAAATAAAATTAAATTTGGATGGTGATTCAGATCACGATCTAGATCGAGGCTTTTGTAAAAGGATTCTTTACCATTGTGAGATATGAACACTATTAATACATACACTTATCCATGTTTCTGATTGGTCAGACACTTTCATGTGAATGCGCTCATAGCTAGATTGGGAAACCCTGGATTAATTTATCAAGTTGTTAACCAGCTTCATCTAAGTGAATCCAGATATCCTAGTTATACTGAACTTGCTTCGTAGTACAGGGCTGAAATAAGCATGAAAACCTCAATAATAGTCAAGAAAAACTGAGAACAAGAAAAATCGGGGAAAGCAAAGAGAAAACACATAATAAACACAAATACTCAAAACTCAGGGACAGACCGGGGACAGTAATGTTGACAAAATCAGCACATACAGTCACAGCAAAGACCAAGTTAATTTATAAAAAAGTCTTCATGTAAATAAATTCAGATCACTTTCCAGTGTAACAGCTGAAGAAAGAATTTTCAAGAAATGCTTTTTACTCCCGCGATGTTTTATATTTCAGAGCTTTAAATGAACTTCTATACTCATCAGAATCCTGACTGCGACAAATATGTACTCAGTTCTCACTCGACTGATTAATCTGTGTTCCGCTCTCATATGTAACCACCCTAAGTCACTTAAACAGTACATGATGGATGGTATAAAGGGTGTCTTTGATACCCTCCTTCTCCTCTACCCACTCTTCAATCAATCATCTTTTTTCTCTGTAGTGCCCTCTCGTAGCATTTTTATAGCCGTCCTCTTCCTTCTGTTCGTGTACTCTGACGCTCGCCTTTCCCTTTGTGTTCATCTGTCTCTGCTCTGCCCGCCTGCCTGCCTCTGTATTCTTCATCTGACAGTCACAAATAATAGCTGCTTTCTTGGCTCATGACTGCTGTAAAACATTGTAGATATGACAGCATCCAAGCAGCCTACAATTTACATATCATTTACATAATTTCAGCTCAGGTTGAAATTAACATGACGGCTTAAAAAGCTTCATAATAGACCGTACGCCGAATGCCTGAAAGTGTATTCATAAAAACACAAATAATGACCTTATTTATATACAACGTCCTCAAATTGGGTTACAAAAAGCCTTGTAATTAGATAAAAGATGAAGGGCCAAATTAGTAAAGCAGAAAGGTCAGTAAATTAAAACTTCAGGAAAAATCATACTAATATGATAAGATTATGTAAGGGTAATTAGCAGAACATGAGAGTAGAACAACTCAAAGGAAGAGTTTCTTGAAGGCCAAGTATAAATTACAATTAAAACAATGTCAAATAGAGGACTGTTTTTTTTTTAAAAAAAATATAACATCACATTGTTGACCGGGTCAGATAACACAACCAGGAAGGAAAAACTAAAAGCCAGATGTTTGCTTTGACAGGAGATTTACAGATGATTCAGACTCTGCCAGCATGCATTCATCAGGCGAGTCATTGTACAGCCTTGAAGGCTCTGACAACAAAAAAATCCCCAGCTTTCCATTCTGAGATGTAGGACTAGTTATAAAGTACGGTTTAAGACTCACAGGCTACACAAGGGCTTATAAGACTTAAAAGAAAGACAACTAGGCATAAGTTTAAAGTCAGATATTACTTAGAGTTAATGACCCATGGATTAACTAAAGGCAAAACCAACTAGATAAATTGGTGAATACATGATACAATTGTATGTCTGGAAAACAGATGCAGAAAAAATGTGGCTACAAATCTGCTGTTGGAACCCTGAGCAGAGCTAACTTAACTCTCAATGCAGGGTTATTGCATCAGTGTCAGAATGACATTTAGCCTACATCCCAATGCTGTCTGAACAGTTATCTGAGTTGGAAATCTGGATTTTTGAAGTACTCTGCCATTGCTCTCAAGAGCCAAATAACTACAGAG
>VUQK01016944.1:0-13301 GCA_015106715.1 Bujurquina vittata
AATAGAATGCCTTTATTGTCACTATACAGGATGTACAATGAGATTGGAGGGCCACTCCTGATCGGTGCCATAAAAAAGAAAGTCAAACTTCCTAAAAACAAAATATAATCTAAGAAAAATATACAGAAAGTAAAAGTGCATTAAAATATACAAGAGACAATGCGAGAAAAAATGTATTAGAATACAGACATCTTCAGATACAGGTATATTATTTTTACAATATGTACATTGTAAAAATAATATACACAAAAGGATGGAGATGGTGAGTCTTTCATTATATGCACAGAGATGTGGGTATTGTGCATTTAGAGTAGGGGTGTGTGTGAGTTCAGAGTAGTGATTGCTCTGGCAAAGAAACTGTTCTTGAGTCTGTTTGTTCTGGCTCATGCATATGTGGAAGACACACACAAATAAAATTGTGTGAAAACCCACAATCAGCCCATTTCTGTGCCATGTTTTACTCACTCTACCCATTCTTAATGGATACCAGGGTGTGTAAAACACACATCCTCAGAACATCGATTGCATAGCAGCTTAGCATTTAGCACAACAGTGTCACCTTCCATTAGTAAAAAGATGCTAAAATTAGCACAACAATTCTAATAGTCTAAATTTGATCTGTGCGTGGGCGAGCTTAAGGTGGAAACTAGAGTAGAGGCCAAACTGCACAGATCTTCACTTTTGTGAACAAGCAGCAACAAACAAGAACCTGTACAGACACGTGTCTCTGCAGTCACTGGATACATGGGATCCTACACACACAACCTGTCATAACTACATACCTGCCCTCCAAAACTCACTGCCTAAATCTAAATAAAAACTGAATCCAATATTGTGCAGATCATTAAACCTCACATTTAGGCCAGCAGCATTTTCACATACAAAAAAATTGGTAAATTTATATAATTCTAAATACAAATTCTATAACATGTGACAACAAATTAGAGCAATTTATAAGATGTCAATAAGAGTAACATTTTTACCCTTCCCAAATACATTTTCAACATCTATACTATATAATATTATTAAAAGATTAAAATAAAATAAAAAGTTACAATTCTGTAGTGTAAATCACCACATGGACTCAGGCAAACATTCAGAAATCCTCCTTAGCGAGCAGTTTGTCGATGCTTCTGCAAATGATGCTTAAATTCTATATAAACAACAGACAACAGTTCAGATTTAGGAGCAACATATCTTGCCCAGTTCAGCTAGACATTCTACATGCATTCCAACAGTATGGCTCTGTATAAAAAAAATAATAATAATCGGGTGCTAAATATGACAGTTCAGACTGGGTTCACATTGTGGAAATAAATTCACAAAGGAAGCCCCAAACATATATCAAGCAAGAATAAGAAAACAACTTTCCAAACTACAACTACTGTTCTCCTCAGATCGCAAACCCATAGAGTCCTGCTGAAAGAGGTGACACACCACAGTTGTAAACAGTTTTTAAACAACTCACTTTTAGGGACTAATTTTTTCTTTTAAACTGTATCCTGTTTTAACATTAATTTTTCAAAGTGTCATAACATTTTTTGAATCGGGATTAGTTAGTTGGGGGGGAAATAGGAAGAAATGTGCACCATCTCAGAGTCACGCAAATAGTTAAGAGGATTAAACCTGGAGACACAGAACATGTGTGTTTCTTGAGCAAACAAAATGGGTCATGGAAGGTGGTAGTAACAGCTCTGTGTCACTGAGCTAAACCTTTATTAACTTAGACTGAAGAGGTTTTATAGCACTGTAGGATTGCACAATCTGTGTTAGAATCTACACTACATTATGGATGCATTTTAAAGAATAAAATATGATACTGACATTTAATACAGTTCCCATTTCATTCTGGAAGTGTAACAGGTTAAAAAGGTTACTCACATGCTGAGCGTGGCACTGAGACAGAGGCAGACTCCTTCTCGACAGCGGAAGTTCTTGTGCTTAAAACCAGTAAGCAGTCTTTCCCAAACATACTGCATGAAGAAGAATGAGAAGGATAAGGGTGTGAGAGTGAGGGGAAAAGTGGCGTTAGTAGGACCGAGCAGAACAAGGTCCTATCGGCAGCTATCATTGGACAAGCAGATTACAGAGTACAGAGGAGGTTACAATCTGTGGAAATGTGCATCTGTAGTGTATGTTAATAAAACATAATGTAGCCTGTAATTGCTTTAATAGCCACAAGAGGGAGTCGATAGGTAGCATGCCTCTCCACTGTAGTGATAATAATGCATTACTGATATGGAGGTGGCCTTTATTTGCCTGTTCTTTCTCTGTGGCATTGCATTTTTAGTAGTATATAACTACAACAACTGCAATGTTTCATACATGTGATCCTAAACCTTTGCTATATATGAGTATTGAATAACATTTAAATCATGCTGGATAAAACTTTCAATTTGTTCTCATCTCTTTCATGTTACACGTGGTGCACTGTATAGGATTTGCCTCGTCAGGCTGTGATTTGTACATACATATGTGTGTAACTCACCATGGGTGAGGCAGTCTGCTCCATGCAGCGAAGGATGAGGGCTTGGCTGTTCTCCCTGACCTGGTCCTTCCCATCACCCAGCCTGTCCACCAGAGCTGGCAACACTACACAGACAGAGAGAGAGAGAAAGAGGGTGTGGGTGGTGATTAAGAGTCAGTATATGAAAAACACAGTTCACTATGCACCTATGTCACATACAGGAGAAAATAAGGTCACACATGCCACTGAATCTCGACAGGATTTAAATGCCAACGATAAAGACTGCCCCCAAGTGGAGTGCTTAAAACACACACACGCACACACACACACACACGCACACACACACACACCATCAAAAAGCAAGAAACATACAGAACTGACATTTAGGATGTCTGAGAGTTCTTCAGTAGTACAACCGTCAACACCACAGCTCTGACTCGGAAAAAAAAAGAAACAAGAGGACAAGAAATGAGAAATGGACCGTGACTAAAATAATGTCAAGATCATCAGATCTTTGTGTGTCAGAGAGACCAACGTAATGCAGTGACACACAATGTAAAGACTTTAAATAATTTTTTTTAAAAAAAGAGCCTTTAAATGTTGGCAACCAAGCTGTAAGGACTGTAAGTTACTCTAATCCTCTCAAAAAAAGAACACTGTTAGAAGAAAGGCTAAAAGTACCGTGTATTTTCATCTTAAATATTAGGTGAATATCAGTGGCGGATGCTGGTCTTCCAAGGAGGGGAAGCTCAATTTCGGCCTACATCATAAAATGCGGTTTATTTATACGTAAATTCTACCCTCCGTTCCTTTTCAAGAAAATGATCTGTGACCCTGTCGTACCAACATCTTTTCCAGGGACTTGACTAGTGTCCTCTCAATGGCCAGCAGAGCTAGGCTGCTTAAACGGCCTTGGCCCATGGTGTTAAGAAGCTGATTGTGAACAAAAGTTGAGCGCATTGTAGCGCATATTTAGTCAATGACATGTACACACAACAGTATATATTTGATCACTTATTTTTTGACATTTTAAGGGAAGCTCAGCTTCCCCTGCAGTCTTAGAGCAATCGCCTCTGGTGAATACATATGTGTCAGTTTTTAATTTAAATTAAGGACTGGTGATATTGCATACTGTACTTAACAAATCCGACTAACTAAACTAACAATGAACTGACCCAACTAAAAAAGAAAGCCAGTGCATCCAGATCCTGACATATTATGTCAGAACTGACATATTTCCAAATGTTTTATTTGACAACAAACAGCAGTTTCACCAACTCCATTATCCAATAGCAGCAGAAGCTCCACCTAAACCAAGCTGCATGTGAAGCCTCCTCCCTTGAAAAGGGAAAAAGTCTCAGAATCATCAGTCACCCCTCAGTTCTTACTCTATTCACTTCACTAAGAACATCTCTGCCAAGTTGGGCTACATAGCTACTGCTAGCACACAGACTGGACGTTAGCTTAACTGCCCCTGCTGGTGTTAGCCACCACTGCTCAGTTGGTGTGTGGGCTGCCCGTGAAGTGCTAATTTCATGTTTCCAGTGAAGGTTTTTTTTTTGGCTTTGTGTTTTGTATGAGTACCATACCAAAAATCTTTTTTTTTAAAATTGTCCGTTCGTCCCTGTCCTGAGGGGTGCAGCTTCTCTTTGCAGGAGCATGAGGCATGCTCCATGTGCCTATGGATTGTCTATGCGAGGAGAGTGGTGACTTAGCCCGAAGCGTGTGTTTTGTCACCAGGTCCAGTGCTCAACAATGGAAAGACGGGTTGTGGAAAGTGCTGGGAAAGACTCCTGTCACATGTATGACCTTCTCTTCAAGTCTAGGGACCCAGCTTTGTCTGAGTCCAAAGGCGAGGAGTATTCAGTCATTGTCCTGTGCTGATGCTGCAGCACACACTCTCTGATGTCCAAGAACAGAGTAGTTACATGGACAAACCAGTGTCAGCTGACCATTCAAAGCCATTTGGGATAAATTTAAGCTCAATTTAAGCAAACAGAGGCTTTGTGCAGTATAATCCCCAGACGTGGTATGAAGCCCAAGCTTGCAGTTGGTACTCGCACACCTTCAATTCTGGGGCAGCAGGGGGATAATGCTTCCCTCATGCTACTGCCCAAGCCATTTTCAGGTTGTCACTCCAAGAAGGTGCTGCAGATACTTGGTCATCACTGCACAATTTTGTTTAGTTCTATCGACTGGATGCAACACTGTGTTCTTTGCTCTGGATCTGACGTGCCCTTTGGTGGTGGTGGTCTGACATTGGTACGATGGCTGATCTGTGAGGTGCGCATGTGTCTCATACTCTGTGTTGTACCTCGTTCCTCTCCTTCAGGGAACAGAGGTTATAGTCATAAGGCTTCATGTGAATATGCTGCAAATACAAGATTTTTAGCAGTTTTTTAAAGATCTATACAATCCAACAGCTACTGGCAACATACAGATTTAGGTCAGAAAGTGTAGAGCACTGTTTTTGTATCTTCATTCAACATGTCCGGCCTCAAAGTCCAAAATAAAGATGATACAAAGGTTTGAATGGTCTCTGGCAAACTTTCTGTGTTGTATAAACTCCAAACCTCCCTTTGACATTCATGCAATGAGATCCAACGAAATGGCATGAGCATACACAGACACACACTCCTACCCACATTCCTAGCGTGAAACATCAGTGGGGGGAGTGATACAGTGATGTCATCTGTCTTTTTCCTGTGTGTGTGTGTCTGTCGTGTGTGTACACGGCACACTACCACAACATCTGGTTGCCTTGGCAACAAGGACAATAACCTCAAACAGAAAAAGTAACAGGGGGCCATTGTTGCATATGACGTCATTTGTTTCAGTAAAGATGAAAACATACACAGACACACTTCTACAGAGCAATCCAACAGGTCAATCACGTCTCGTCATTTAGACTGTAAACAACAAAATAAGTAAGTCAAAGCCTGTCATAATGTGCGTGTTTCACTTCCTTTTCCACTTCTCACAAGGGAGCTATTTGGCTGGATGGTCACTGCAGTTTCAATGTACACACAGACACACATGCACACACACACACACACACACACACGCACACACACACACACTGTAATTGCAGCTGCCCTATGCAATAAGTCAGCCCTGTAGATCAATACAATCAGTCTCAATGATCTCATCATCCTTCCCTCAGTGTGTATGTGTGGGTGGGTAGGTGTGTGTGAAACAGGAGGGGTGAAGAGAGATGATGAGAACACAGGGAAGGGAAGGAGAAATGGAAGTCAGATGGAGGGAGATTCCAGGGCTGGCATCGTCACAGAGAGGTTTTTACCATCAATATGAAATCACACACACACTTTTTTTTATCCAAACACTTTCTGTATGACTACAGCTAAGCGTACGTACCTGTGTGTGTGTGTGTGTGTGTGTGTGTGTGTGTGTGTGTGTGGGCAGATGTTACACAGTGTGACCAGTCCACCCCTCCCAGAGTAGCACAATGCGATTGAGCAGTTTGCCGGTGACAAGGGCCAGTGTAGCTGACAAAGACAGCTGGTGACACCTTAAGCGGGCACCCACAAGGTCTGGCACCAAGATAACACACAAATACAGACTCGCAGAGCATGAAATCTGATATGAGATTTAGTCCCCGAGGTCATGAATCGAGATGTGGTTTTGGGGTGCATTAGAGTGAGCTACAGTAGGGCCTAAATATAGGGATGCAAAATAGACGTCATGGTGCCAGGCAGCAGTGCTGCTCGTCTGTCTCAGAGGAACCACAAAGTGGAAGTGAGAGACAAAATGGAGGGACATTTGTCAAAATGCTGAAAAGTCACACTACATCTAGTATAACGGACTACATTATTGTTTTTGTAACACTTCTGAATTCAAAAAGGGCAGACAAAAAGTTCCTTGACTATCAGTCATTATGATAAAGGAACAAAGAGATAAAGATCTATTTTCAATGAAACTTAGAGGACAACCAAAAGAAAATAGAGGGTGGAGATGGGTAAGATATCTCACCTGTGCCGAGGTATCCTTTAAACCGCTCTCCCATGCGGTCCACAAATGCCCCGCAGATATCTATCCCCAACAATGTCACCTACAAACAGTGAGAAAAATAAAAGGGTTAAAGCAGGCCATACACAGAAATGATTGTATTATCACATATCAATCCACAGTCTGTTTTCCACATCAGTGAGAGCAGTGGGAAGAATGATTCTGAATATACTTTTTAAGATCACTGAAGTCATCTACCGTGTTTCTGCTGACTCGGCAAACTGTTGAGAGTGTGAATGACCATTTCTCTATATTGAAAGAATCAAAATTTTGCCTCCATTCACTTTAAAGATGTAATGTAGTCCAGTCATGCATTTTCTGAACCTGTTTGAGTCTCAAATATAATACAAACATGAGACACTGACAGAAATAGAATGCAAACAGGAAGCAATTTATTCTAAGCCACTTGAGGAAAAAAACTACACACAAAATAAGAGCTGGAAATCTGTGCCCACAAATATCTTAATCCAATTCATGGCATGTAAAATAATAATAAAAAATATAACTTTTATTTAGAATGTAAAATATCCATTTTGGATGGTGAACTCAACTTGAGCTCACCTTGTTTACAAATTCACTTTTGCAATACAGCAGACTAAATGATTCATCTGATTCAAGTTTAACTACAGACATAAAAATGCAGAAAGAAGAAATGCTAAATATTTAATTCAGACATTTTAACTGTGTTGAATGTCCATCGTTAAACCATCCCACCTTTCACCAGCATACAGTACCACCTTTCGCAGTACAAATAGGGCTGCACAATTCATCGAGCTTTAACAGGCTTCCATCGTTTATTAAACCAGAATAACTGCAATAAACCTATAACTGCAATGAAAAAACAAAAAGGCTTCCAGTGCGATTATTTGATCCCACAACTGCTTCATGAACGGTGACAGGCTGAGGCTCAAAACTTGTGTGAATTGTAGATCCTCTCATTAACTCTGGGCTCAAATTGAGAATATGAATGTCATGTTTAATGGCTAACACCTTCAAAGGTAACTGCATGTCAACAGCTGCGGCACTCTTGATTATATAATACCCAGTTGTCTGTGTCCTCTTTAAACTACCTGCATAACTGCAGCTACTGGAGGCACACACTTATATGCTATTTGAAAATCTGGTTAAAAATGATTCTGGATATGAACATATTGACTTAAGTCGCATGTAGAACAGAAAGCAATGGCACTACTATTTTGTTGTACGCATAATGTTCTCGAACGTCACCTTTGAACGTCCTCCAAACGTCTCCACTGCCTCTCTGTGCTGTAATTCACCTCAGAGCTAAAAGGAAAACTGGACTGTGATATGACTGTTAAGGGGAAGTTTTGTGTCTAGCAGTGGAGATGAGTTTTTCCACTGTGGTCCTGACTGGGATCACATGCGCTGTGCTGCTGGAATGCTTGTTTTGGCAGTGCTATGGTAAAAACTGAAGTTTAAAAAAAATAATAATAATTTAAACATGACTTTCTGGGACTCAGTAGGAGAGTCAGACTCCATTTTTCCCCTATTTTAGTCAAAGGAAGAGCAAAGACAGGTAATTACAGAAACAAAAAGGGGGAGTGGTGAAGAAAGCATGAAATAGGGATGGAGGCCAAATAATGACACAGAAAGCAAAATCACCTGGAGAAGAACCACAAGCACTGGGTCAATATGATGACTCCCTCATACTGACCCAATTTACAGGGAAGGGGGTGGCAAAGATGGGTAAAAACAGTAGAAAGATGAAACGATAAAGGATGGAAACAGCCCCCGGGCCTCCCATCCCCCCCTCTTCCACCTAGCACCCCAACAAGCTTGGTGCCCATAACCATATGGTATCTTTACTGAGAGAGGAGAAGCTAGTGCATAAAAGGAGGAAGGGACTCTGGACATAAGGAAATATTGAAGAAAAAAAGAAAATCTTCATTTCTGAGGAGAAAAGCAGAGAGAAGCAAAAAAAAAAAGAGTTGGGTATGCCCTGCCAAAATACTTAAAACTGTGCATGTTTTTTTAGTAACACTGACACATATTTGGCATCTCCAGATTACAAGCTTCAAAATGACGAGGGAGCAGAGGTATGCTGGAGAAGAGAAAAAAAACCCTGTAAACATATTTATTGCAGTATGAATGGCTCTTTGTGAAGGTCGTGGTTAGTGTGCATGGTGGCTTAGCCTGCTAATACGAATACCATATACAGGTTTTACTCTAGAATCTAGTGAGATTAAATGTGTTTTCTTGATGCAATCTGTATATTTATAGATTAGCACGTTAATAGAAAATAAACAGCCCACAATTTTTGGTAACTGAATAAATGTTTTAGTCATTTATCAAGCACAGATGCTCAACACCAGCTGGCTCTAGCTTCTTCTCATATTTGCAGAGTTAGATTTAGATTAAAACATGATTTCTTGACAGAGAATGGTGGCAAGACAATAGGAAAGACATAGCATACCCATTATTCATCTCTGGGAAATGACCAAGCTAAAAAGCAACTGCAGCTCTACTCCAAACAACTAACCCAGTGATTATAAAGAATTTTAAAAAAAAATGTCCAGAAGCATATTTAGACCATTGTCCAACGCTACTCCTCAGAGCCAAGCTACTGTTATGGACTACAGTTCAACAGTTCCTGCAGCTGCTTCCCACAAAAAGCAGCGATTAATTCACTTCACTGGACAGTGTTTCCTGTGAAGCATCTGCAGGAAGCACACACAAAAATAATTTTATTGCTCAACAGCAAAATCTGAATATGTTTATGCTAAAGTGGACAACTCCAAGTAGGGATCTGAATCATTAGCCGCCATGCTTATTGGTTCCTTTTACCAATGTGTGCAGCTTTATCTGACATGAGTTGACAGTGATGTCAAACTCAAGGCAGTGAAGTGAAGTCAAATAAAAGCACTTTCTACTGTTGCTGCATTCAGGCTCAGAGATAATAGAGGTTTCACTGACATTGAAAACCAGTATAGGCTCACAGATTGCATATATAAGAGATGGACCCAGCATCTATAACAGCCGTTTCTTAGACAAGAGGGTGAAGTTTCATTCTCCTATCCTGAAAAACTTAATAGCGAACCACATTGTCAGATAAATGCATTAAAATGCCCCCAAAGGCAACAACAACACAAAAACAAAAATTCATGATTAATTTTTCACTTAAGATGTTTGTTTTACCATACTGTATTTTATTTTTAGCTACATACCATTTCACTTAGTTATTGTATTTATTATATGCTAGTTGTGTTCAACTTCATGTTCACATTTTTGGGATAAATTTAGGATATCTTATCTTATCAATGCAAGCTTTAGAGCATAGCATCTCTGACACTCCATCAGGCAGCATTCCAAGCGTTTGGACAGAGGAGCGTGGATCAGTTCAAGCAGTGACCTGCTGTCCATGAATTCAGGATGCAATATTAATATTCTCTCCTCTACAGGCTATGTAGCCTGTAGTTTTGTGAGAGCAAAGGGAATCTGCTGTTCTGTATACACAGAACAGAAGAAAGAAAAATATATATAAAAAAACAAACAAACAGGATGCCACTACTGAACTGATCAATAAAAAAAGGCTAAAGTGAAGGACACACCAGTGCAGTCAACAAACACAGCATTTTACCATTACTAAGAGGCACTTGAGTGTGACAGTCCTTGTATCTGAAAGCTGAGTATCTATGAAATGTATTTATGGGTCTTGACTTGTGTTTTCCACTCACTCTTAGCCTGTGTCTGACTCCAGTTCTTGTTCCCTCCTCTATTTATCTCCTCTCTTCAACTCTTTATCATCTCCATCCCCCCACGCTGACTCAGCATGTTGCTTACAGCTCACTCCTCAGGCCTTCTGCCCATCAGGGAGATGGTGAGCATCACTAAAAGCCTGCTGTATGAAGGCCACTGGGGCTCCCAACTCACTAGCACATCAGTGCAAGGAGACTGATCTGAGCTCGAGTTGCTGTCTACATAAAAGAATAAACCTGAGCAAAGGGAAAGCTTATCATAGCCACACTCCATAAAAAAAAAGCTACTGAGCCATGCAAAATCATTCACTTAGTATTTCTCTTAAGTGTTTTTTTAAACAATAGTAAAAATTAAGTTAATAAAGTGTTCTTTTTGAACATCTAGCAGGGGTGCTAAGAGGACATTTGATGAAACCCTGATAGCTGTACAATGCTTGTCACAACCACAGTTTCCTCATTACTATTAACTTTGATAGTAAATGAATTTTCAAAGTTGTGTTTTAAAGATTATAATAGCAAAAGGACAACAAAGAGGCAAGCATTTTCTTCCTCCAGCTGAGTGTTGTCAAATGAAATCCCTCTTCAACAGGCTCAGGTTTCTTACTTATGCTGAACACACAATTTCCACACTCTTACAGACTTGCTGAATCCTGCATATCAGTGCAGACGAAATTAATCAGTTCAAAAAGTGACTCAAGAGTAAGATTACAGCATGGCTTTAAAAGGGATTTCCAGCTGTTTTGACTTGGTGTCTGGATTGGTGTGATGTGCTGGCAGAAATGCCACATTCCTAAGTTTATGTGCATACCAGCCAAATACAAAAGCAGAACTTAGACTCAGGAGAAAACTGGGAAACTCTAGAGGACAGTAAAGGAGAGAGATAGAGGGGATAGATGAAGAAAAAACATGGATCATAACAATGAATCTTCTGACCCCTCCCCCATCCCATCTAGTGCTCCAGCAGTCTACACTCCTGACAATGGGTCTCCTCAACACAGACACACATTCACAACCAAAACAGCAGCAGAAACCCAACAAACCACAGGAATGGCCCTCAAAAGCACTCCCCACTCACTAGATTACATTTAAAAATTCTGCCTCTTGCGATCCAGGATTAAGATAAGTTGGGTGTCATAGAAATCACATAGCCTTCTGCTTCTCGCCAGCGCTTTTGTGTGCATGTCTCAGTGCACACATACTAATTTCAAATCATTTCACTTGAGTATTTTTCATGTCGCTAACAGCTCTTTTGAAGGCGTTCTCTTACCTTTTGGAAAATAACAAGAGCAAATTTCTGTGCGCTCTTTTTCTGGTTACTGGGTAAACCAGTGGAAATGAATAAATGAACAGGCCGAGGGGATGCCTTATACGATGACAGCCCAAGCTCTCTCACCTTGAAATTGCTGGCGTTCACCCATCCCGTTAACTCGTCTATAGTCTTGTCTAGCCGGGGTTTGTCCTGCTCCACGTCCGGGGAGCGCTGAGGGTCGTTCAGGTAATCAATGAGGTCCTGTCCGACTTGCAACCTGCGGGTAACGTCTTTCTGTACAACCTGCTGATAAAAATAGTCCATGTTGTCATGTTCCTCCATTGGGCACTCAGTGCCGTGCGGCCAGCCTCTGGAGCCGGCCGGAGTCAAGAGACAGTGGTAGGCGGGACGGGGTGCTAAGGACTCGAGATGTGAAGTGTAGACCCTTGCAGGGGTAGAGACACTGTGCGGTCTGGACTGCGTCTACCTGATGTTTAATCATCAACGTACGATCCCTCGTAGAACTATAGATCAATTTAGCATACAAATCATCCCTCCACTTTAGATGTTATGACAAAGACGAAGCTTGCTAGTTTCCGTAACACACCGCTCGCTCAGGGAACTTAAACTTAGCGAAACTTCGGGAAGCGAGTAACAGCAGTGGACCAGAGCTGGTTCTTATAATATATCCACATCAAAACAAACTAGCAAATCTTGTTGACTGTTATGCTAACAAAAATAGCACCTTAACAGTTAGCACGGCCACCCAAACAAATATGGACAGCTTCACAAAAGCTAGCTCAGCTAGCTAACGTCAGTTGTCCGCAGGCCTCACTCTGCTTCTCTATTCCATAGCAGCAGGCTTTAAACATTCCCAAAGGTCAACTCCGTCCGGAGCAAAGTTGCACCAAACTTCCACAACAAGCACTCAGCTCCAGTCCCGCGTTAAACTGGTTTCTCCTTAAGAATAATCACCGCTAACGCCGCTTACGCTGTTCAGCGCTGAAAGCTGCGCTTTGCCGGGGACTGCAGTTCACCAGGAGGCGCAACCGACCAGCGATCAGGCCGATGGGTCTTCGGGCACCGCACAGTCAGCCGGCACAATGCCTGATGAAAAATGTAAAATGAATAAGTATACTGTGAACCACATCCGTGCTTAAATAGTAAAATGCACAGGCGTCTCAAGTTAAAATATACTGTTATTACTTGTGGTTGGATAATTTCTGTTTTCTATTCTAGGAGCGAAAATCAAAAAATACTGTTTTCAGTGTGGGCGTGTCTGCTGGCTACACGGCGCTCTGCTGACATCTAGCGGTGTCACTACCGCACAGCCTCTGTCAGACTGCCGCAGTTTATTATGAAGTCCAATCAAGACAAAATCTCACACTGCAGAGACAAAGCACAGTTACTATTAGTCACTTTTATTTATTCATTTGTTTATTTTTTTAATTTATTTCTTTTTCTTAAACATAAAACTGTTAAAACAGCTGTCAAACAGGGCATTAGTATCAGAGCCAGTCGAGTCAGCTATGTATCTCGAGTCCATCCCAGTCTCCCTTCACCTTTCTGTCTGCTGTCTCTAGTTTCAGTCCTATCCATTGTCCTGCCTGTCTCCCCAGTCTTTGCGCACTTGGCACTACATGACACTTATCAGTCTCTTGGTTAAAACAATATTACAAGCTGCTTTTTTTGTTGCATTTTCAGTGCTTGAAATGACGGTGTTCGTGCCCCACTCATGTGTAATCAGGCATGACGAGACATCATGTTGAAATCCTGTTGATCTACAGGAGTGCCTGTGTAGAGTGAAATAAACTGTAGATCAACAGGATTTCAACATGATGTC
>VUQK01016944.1:13321-31453 GCA_015106715.1 Bujurquina vittata
TGCTTGAAATGACGGTGTTCGTGCCCCACTCATGTGTAATCAGGCATGACGAGACATCATGTTGAAATCCTGTTGATCTACAGGAGTGCCTGTGTAGAGTGAAATAAACTGTTGGTTTGTGGGGTGGGGGTTTCCAATCTCTGCATTTTACATTACCCTTTTCACATGTGTTTTGTAGCACTGAATGAGCTGGGATTTGTTAGGGATCAATTATATACTTAGACTGGCAGTTTGCACCAGACCTGTAAAATAAGCTAATTGCAAATTTGTCCTCATGTGCCACTTAGGGCTTGATGAGAGCCAGTTTATTTACATTTCTAAATCATCTGTAAATTAATAATTACACAAAGCTAGACTAAATTAACTTCCAAGTACATCAATTCTTGTGATTGTCAAAAAGTTGAGGTGCCTTTGCTCACAGTCTCACGCTTATCTTTAAGCAAATTTCCTTTTCACTTTAGAAGCAGCAAAGTTGCACCAGCATTAGCCCTGATTCAGACACACACAGCATAAATCTGAACAGTGGATGTCACAGTCCATTTAAAAACAGTGGGTAAGCCAAAGTTGTATCAGTGTTAATAACCTATCCAGAGTCAGTTTAGTAACTGACTGAATAGCAGGGGGACTGGAAACCTACTCATGTAAACAAGTTAGTCTGTGGTGCTCACCTAATCCAGGTTGTAAACAAATGCTTAAGTGTTAGAGTAGAAGCTAGAGCACAGGGCTACTGACAGGATTGGATAAGGGCCTACAAGCCAACGTAACCACACAATACATGGGAGAGGCCACTCATCCCAGCAGCATACAGTGTCAACATAATGCTTTTAGACACCGAGGGTCTGAATCATAGGTCCTTTTTTGTGTAACACAACAACAGTTTTTCCTTTTACACTTCAAAAAGAAAGACAAGCTTATGCCCCTCTCCGAATAGACAGGCATGGACAATTACAATAAGCACTGAAAAAAAAAGAAAACAAAACAATTATTGGCCCTCCCCAATTTTTGAGTGAGTTGCCATGAATCTTTTTTTTCCTCCATTGCAAAACATTCTCTGTACAAACAGAATCAAAATCTCCACAGGGTTCTTGCACAAATATGTCACATGTTCCATTTTTGTACATCCTGATTTTTTTTCCCCCACCAGCACTGCAGAGCTGAGCTGGCTGCGCCAAAGCTTCACTGTTTGCACCCAGAAGATGGGTGGATTTCACCCACAGCGCAGCTCTGCTCTTCCTCCATGCTGTGTGTTTATTGGTCGAAGCATAATGAATCACAGGATGGTCACGTAGTGGTGTCATGTGATTGGCTGAGATGATACTCCACAGAAGTGTCCAACATGACAATATCATTATTTTTTTTAATATTTATTTTTTTTTTTATAGTTTGAACATGAAGCGTTGTAGTTTCACTGTTCAGACCCGCCCCACCCCTAACCCCACCCAACCTGCAGCTGTCCAGTTGCAGTCCTTTGCGATCACAGGTGGGGAGTGAGGGATGTGAGGGCAGAGCAGAGCGGCGTGGAGAACCTGTTCTTGTCTTCACGGTGAGAAAGCGAGAACGAGACAGAGAGAGAAAAAGAGAGAGAAAGTCCATCCAATCGTGTTCTTTCCTCCAGCCCCTCCACGGCGTAACCCAGGGGCTGCTACACTGCCATTGGTGAGCAAGAGGAGAGAGAAGGGGCGGGTTCAACTGATCAGGGATTAGCGGCCATCAGTCAGTGTTTTGATCAGTGATCAGGAGCAGTGAGTGGGTCCAGCCCCCCCTCTCCCCTATGCCTAACCCAGTCGCCCTCCCCTCCTCCCCACCTGACATTAGCCCCCTATCAGAGCAGCAGGACCTGTAGACAGAGGTGGCCCCCCCTGGCCCTCCACTGTCAGAGGATGATGCAGCAGCGGCACAGACGCTGGCCACCTCCATGTACAGAGGGAGGGGGTGTCACTGGGGCAAAGTAGGCATGGACTTTGATCTCTGGAAGGTGGGCCTGTGTACAGGAGAAATGAGGCGTTAATACAAAAGACCAAAAATATAAAACAGAAAGACAAAGAAAAAAAAACACATGCTCAGGACTGTGAAATATTTTTAGAAATGTAACCCATGTGTGTACATCGTGAGCGAGTGTATTATTGATTTGTTTTTTCTCATCTAACTCTCAGCGAGAACGCTAACAAGTGTATTTTTCAAAATGTCAAACAATTCTTTTAAAGCACTGGTTTCATCGCCAATAAGAGCCGACACGATGTGATGGAAAGCAGCATGTATTTTGCCCTCATGCCTACTGACCCTGATGCGTTTGATGCCCGCCCGGGTGACTTGCTGACAATCGTAGAGCTCGATGCGCTCCAGACGATGGCAGCTCTTCAGGTGCTCGAGGGTCACGTCAGTGATGAGGGGGCAGTTGTCCAGCTCCACCACGGTGAGGCGCTCTTGGCCACAGGTACTGCTGCTCAGAGCTCTGATGCCATCATCTGTGATGAGCTCGCAGTGGGACAGGGACTGCCCAGGGCACAGGAGATCGAGTTAAAGGCACAGACAGATAGATTAAACCTCTCACAGCAATGCAGGCAGGCTGAGACAGAAGCTGGTACAGAGTCAGACATTGTTTGCTTACCAGGGCTTGCAGTCGAGGGCAGTGGATTGACAGCTGAACCAGGGTGTTATCTGTCACCTGAGGACAGGCCAAGCTTGATTAATGTGCTGTTCTCACATGTCCAGGGACAGCAGAGAGGCTCAGTTCAAGCAATAGGAAGCATGTGATATCATGATCATATCTCGTTCTCAACCCTAGAACACTTTGTCACTTCTTCCATCTCAACATTTCTACTTTTTTGTCACATGTAATTTGACAAATAGATCATCACAACAAATCCCATGAAGTACGATAGTGGGAGTAGATAAGGGAAACAAAATGTTCTTACCAAAATACATTCTTCTAAGTCCATTTTTTCAAGTTCATGACAATTCTGTGAAGATAAACAGATGAGTTTGTGAGAAACTCAGAACATGGGTGGTTGAGCTAACTAAAGGTTTGATGATAAGAAAACAGGAAGCAAAACAGAAAAAGGAAACTCACCCTGGCCAGCACAGTGAACCCAGCGTCCGTAAAATGAGAGCATCGTGCAGCTTCAAGGATCCTTAGACAGACAGACACAGAGTTTGTGAAGCAAAGTGCAGCTATGTGCAATTACTGTGGCTCACTGTGTTTGTAACATTGTGAAGACTAAGCCAGTCTATATTGAAGATCAAAGTAGAACACAGTGAGCTGCAATCATGCAAAATATAAGACTTTTTATTCCCAAAAAGTCAAATATTTTGGATGATGTTTCTTGGAGCAACTTGGCTGAGGAACTCAAATAAATGAGATTTTATGCTATTTTTGAACGAGACAGCAGTCGTATTTCTTGGATGTATGAGAAGGCTTGTGAAGCAGGCGTTTGTGTGCGCTTCTTACTTAAGTCGGGGACAGTTAAGTCCCAGTGCAGTGAGAGAGGCATCAGTGATGTTGCTGCAGCCGGACACACAGAGGTTCTGCAACTTGTGGCATCCTCGACATAGAGTGACCAAACCATCATCTGTAATTTGCTGGAGGGAACAAACATGATTTTTATTTAATTTTTTTTAAACCAACACACAAAAGGCATGCAGAGCCATTAAACGTGCATTATTATCAGTCAATGTTTGTCTTACCGTGCAAGACTGCATGTTTATGGTGGTGAGTTCTGGGCAGTGTTTCTGCAGGTGTTTCAATGCGCCATCATCCAGCTGGGTACAAGAACAAAGAAAGTGTTATTAATCAAGATATCAAAGGATCATCATAAGGATTTTGACTCCATGTATTTTAAGTCAAACAATCGACAAACTGCCTTAATTGAAGGGATTTAACACAAGTATTTATTAAGAGTTAGGAATTAAAGCTATTTTATACAGTCCCCCATTTTCAGAGGCTCAAACGTAATCAGACAATTGACTGACACAGTTGAGCCCTATTCCCTCGTTACAAAACAGATAAAAATCTCCAGTTTACTCCCAAGTGTTGAAGTTGCATTTTGTAGCTTTTCACTGGAATTCCCAATATAAAGTACAAAAAGATGGAGATTCATTGATTTTCAAGGAGGATTTCATGAGGTTGACAAACTAGAAATAAACCTATCAGAGGGACAGCAGGAGCAGCCAAATCAACAATCTGGTACATTCGTAGAAATAATGAACGCACTGGCCAGCTCGCCAACACCAAAAGACCTGAGAGGCCAGAGAAAACAACTGTCTGTTGGTAATAATCGAGCGACAACTTGATCAGTGTAAATACAGAGCATCTGCAGCAAAATGCAAACCACTGGATACACTACATGACAAGAAGCCATAAAACATCTAAAAGATCCTGCACAGTTCTGAGCTAAACTCTTTGGACAGATAAAACCAAGATGAACTTGTACCAGAATGATGAAAAGAGAAAAGCATGAAGGCAAGAAACAGCTCATGACCTGAAGCATAAAACATTATCTGCCAAACATGGTGGAGGCAGTATGAATGCACAGGTATATACGGCTGCCACTGGGACCGCATCATGAGTGTTTATTGATGTGTGGCTGCTGATAGAAGCAGCAGGATTAATTGTGAGGTGTGCAGGGCTGCACTCTCTGCTCAGGTTCTGTAAAGCCGATCAGAGTTTCATAGTCCAAATGGACAAGAACACAAAGCAAAAGCAACACAATAACTTCTCAAGGTAAAGAAATGGGATATTCTTCAACGGGCAGGTCAGTCACCTCAGCTCAACCAAATAGAGCGACTTTTCAGTTACTGAAGACAAAACTGAATCCAGACAGACCCACAAACAGGCAGCAAGTGCTGGCTACAGTACAGGCCTCAAGGGAGGAAACAAAGCTGATGTCCAAGGCTCCTAGACTTCAGGTTGACACTGGCTAAAAAGAATTTTCATCCAAGTATTAAAAATAATCCTCATATTTAGAAATGTATTACTAAGTTCAGATACTTTTGAGCTTCTGGAAATGGGTTCATGCAAAGGTTTTGTTAAAATGGCTGAATTAAAGCTGAAAGTCTGCACTTCAGTGTTTGATTTTAACCCCACTGTAGTGGTGTACGGAGGCTAAACCAAAAATAAAATTGAGCCATTGCCCTAATACTTATGGATTTAATTGTGTGTGTGTAATTTCAGAACTCACTTAAACTAAATGCCCCCTGATGAAGAGGAAACACTGCTTCCCTTCTCCTGTTTCTGTAAACTGTTTAATCAATTGTTACCTCTGCCAAAGGGGTTATAACACACTTGTCATGTGCATTTGTTAGCGGGATTATTTAAGAAAAGGTTAAGGACCGAAAGTGGCCCAACACAGAAGAGATTAAATTTTGGGGTCAATCTGGGTCCAGGAAAGAAAGACCAATTTTGCATCATATCTTGAAATTCATGTCAATATGAATTAAGAAAAAAAAAAAGTAAAATAGCCCAAACAGACTCAGTTCACATGTGTTGTGGAGGGAATTTTCAGCCTTGGCAGAGTTACGCAGTCTCATCACATGTGACTGCTGTTCTCTGTGAACCACAAAATGTGGACTCATGGCAATTTCATGGTATTTTTCCAAGCAAGAGCCATACACAAGACCTTGGTTAAAAAAAAAGGAAAAAACACTGAAGAAGATTTAAGTTCTACACAACCCGTCACAAAACAACACATCGGCAAAAAACACAACCTGAGAGACAAAAGGAAAAAGCCCAAATACCGAAGTGTGGGAAATCATAGTGAGCCAGGAACAGTCGTTGGGAAGTCTTGTTAATACTGTTTACTATGATTGTTTTTAACACTTGGGGAAAATACAGTGTGAGGCTTGCTTAACACCATTATTATGTCTTTTCATTTGTGATCAGCTAAATCACGCTTTGAGCTGTCATCAACATTTATTATAGTATGAAGTAGAACTGCTTGAAAAGGGCCAAAGAAGGCATAAAACCCCTAAAATAAACAAAATAAATACGTGTGTACCTGCGTGCAGCCTCTGAGGAACAGGGCTCGTAAACCAGTGCAGCCTCTGGCGAGGGCCTCAATGCCGTCACGTGTGATCTGGTCACACCATGACAGGTTCAGTGTCTCCAACATTCTGCAGCCGTCACTGAGCGTGCACAAAGAAGAGAAATACCAAGTCAAATAGAGGTGAACCCTTGTGATTAAAACACCACAGCCACAACAAACGTGTGGGCGCTACCTGAGGGCCTTGAGGGAGTGGTTGCTGATGGACACACAGGAAGTGAGATCCAAGTGTTTGAGTTTGGAGCAAAACTTGCTGAGGCTGAGGCAGGTGCTGTCTGTGATCTTAGTGCAGCCGTTAAGGTTCAACACTTCAATGTTTCTGCAGTTCTGAGAAAAAGTTCTGGAAAACAAGACGAACAGTGACACAGTTAGGTGGAGCACTTCCTTTTGATATTTTTAAATGTGGCTTTAAAAAAAGAAAAGAAAAGCCTTTGCTATCCAAAAAAGGGAAAGTAGTCGTTAAATCTGCTGCTTATAGAGGTGGTAGAGATCCATTAGTCTTACAAGAATCTTATAAAAGATAATAAGAAAACCACCATAGGTCTTCTTCTGTTTTGTTCATTTTTTGTATGTTTACACAGTAAAGCGAGTAAAGGGAATTAAGCACGGTTCCTTGCACAGAGTCTCCTGGGAGTGAAGAAGCTCATGCTGCTTAAAGCTTAAATATAATCACACAGAGACCAAAACAGGACGTAATCAAACCAGCAAGAGGGTGTCTGCTAGTAAAAATCAAAGCAGAAGCACACTTGTTCAAACAGTGCATGTCAGAGGGTCAATGTGAGCGTATTCTCACTTCATGGAGGCGTCACCAACGCTCAGGCAGCCCCTCAGGCTGAGCTGCCTCAGGAAGCCTCCACAACGCTTTGAAATGTTCTCCACCACCCGGCCCTGACAGACACATGGACACAGAGAGAAAAAGAGGGAGAGTAAGTAATATGACTCGGGCTACAGGACAGGGATCAGCTGTGACGTCACCATCAGCACCAAAGCCTACTGACCCAACACTAAGCCTCGGACTGGATAATGCTACTCAACAAGCTCTCACGTCCGCACACACAAACAGAAAATACTGACAGGTCTGACCCCTCTTCTTCTCTCTCATCAACACAACCCTCACCTCTATATCCGTCTGGAAGTTGAACAAGTCAATCTTCTGCCAGTTGCTGCCATCCAGGGCAAGGACGTTCCACGCCTGAGAGGGTGACAGACAGGTAGCAGAAAGAGACAGACAAGTGGGTCAGACAGAGGTGGAGGAGAGGGAACGGTGACTCTTTTATCATCACGCAGCTATGGGTTTGTGTACACATCAGTCCCTTTCTCCTCGTTTCTCTCTTTGTAAACTGAACATTTTTGGCTTTTGGACAGTGAGTTGATATAATCTGCTGTATAATAAATGCATGAAACTCAACAGGCCTTGGGCTTTGTCACAGGTAATAAAAGCTGAATTTGGAGCTGTGGTATGAGAATATGCCACCAAAGCTGTGCATTCACATGTCAAGGCCTTGCAATCACGATTCACAAATGGCTTTAAGCTGGAGTTCACTATGGCCAGGCCTCACATAAAGCCAGCAGATGGCACTGTATTATACAAACTTCTGGACAATTCAGTAATTATAAACCAGCTTTCTTCCTTTTTAAATGGTGAGGTGTTAGCTAGGATGTGGTGTTGAAAGGGAGGTATTTACCTTGGATACCTGGGCACACCGGCACAGTGTAACCACATCTAAATAGGAGAATATTCTAGAAAGAGAAACAAAGAGGAACATGATCATATCAGCGATCATAGGGTCATACTCATACTGTTTGAACCTCTTTTCATTTCTTTGGTGTTAGTCAAAGTATGTTTTTTTATGTCTGTACAGAACAGAACAATCCCTAGTGTTTGGTCGGTAGGCCCATAGACACAGGCACTATTTGAGCTGTGGGCTGGTCAGCCACAAAGGGCCGCATGCAGCAGGCTACTGGGTCAGCTCAATCCATTAATCTGCCAATGAGTAATCTCTGGCACTCAGACAAGCAAGGCCACCGAAAGGCCAGGACAGACGGACATACAGCATAAGCATGTACAGGAGGGAACACAGAAACACCCACACACAAAGACAGCTGCCCGTTCTTGCAAATAAAATGGTCAGTTAAATCTCACAGAAGTGACTTAAAGCGGCAGGCTTTCAAAAAATTTCAGGTGTTCAGAGAGCTGTTAGTGCCAACGCTTTGAGTGCAGCTGTGATCTGATTGCCCTTTTAACCCTGGGAAACAGGAGCTGGCCATTGTTTCCTTCATATAGACAAGGACAAAGGCTGTGTGTTTTGATGTGTGTTAGGTCAGGGCATGTCAGGACAAGTCTGTATAATCTATACAAGAGTCTGGTGTCACAGAGTACAGAGTGCATCATACAGTTGACAAAGCAATGCATGTGTAACTTGCACACAGGAGCAAACACATGGGGCCACATGTACACAGTTCTTG
Organism: Bujurquina vittata; assembly: GCA_015106715.1. Classification (NCBI taxonomy): domain Eukaryota; kingdom Metazoa; phylum Chordata; class Actinopteri; order Cichliformes; family Cichlidae; genus Bujurquina; species Bujurquina vittata. The sequence goes on from VUQK01016944.1 coordinate 21,826, forward strand.
GAGCGGTTTATGCCACCCGAGGAGCCGACCGATCGAGCTGATCGTGCACATCGATCTCCCTCCTAATAACTGGTTAATGGCCGCGATGCTGACCATTGATTCACTGTCCGTTTTAATCAAATACCATCTGACTTTCCACTATGTGTGTGAGAGAGGCCTTTTAGTAACCACAGAAGAATTCTGTTACTCACACTCACAGGGAAGCAATGAGTCAATCTGATTTGGTGGGTCCTGCTAATCTATGGGAAATTTGTAACTGCTACCAGCTGTGAGTAACTCTGGCTATTAAAAGGAGGAGAGATTTCTTAACACAGACAGATCATATCACTAATATGGGAGCACTGAGATGGGCTATTTTTCCCCCATAAGAGACACAAAAGAAAGGGAAAGAGGTGACATGACACAAATTCAGAGCTAGACCACCATGTTTTCCACTTTACTACACACAAGAAAGCAATCGGGGTGCCTCTGAAGACAGACGGAACCCAAAATAAAAGAGCAGCCTTTGATTGCTCCGTCAGATCCCGCCTGGGTGTCCATATTTTTCGGACAAGGTCCACAATAGGATTTTCATGAAGCACACTCCCATTTGTTGTCACCCGGCCCTTCAAGCATGGCTAGATAAGAGAGAGCCGAGCCTTCGCCATAAAGTCTGGGAATGGTTGTCATGGCAACAACTCAGACATGAATTTGGTGGTAGTGGAGAGGGTGCTGAGTCAGTGCTTCTGGGTAAGAGGACCACGAACCACCATGAACGCTCTCTCTCCAGGGCTTGTCTGTCAGACAGGGTTCCTGGATGTCACACAGTTTTCACAGTTTATATTTGTGCTGCACTGGCCTACATAACAGATGTTTACAAGTGCACTGACTAAGACGCAGACTGCTGCAAAGGCAATTCCGGCTCACTCACCAGTGATGCTCTCAACATAAATGGTGACCTTAATGAAAACACTCGCATTAACAAAATAAATAGCCAGTACTTCTAGAGCTGCATATTTTCCAACATGTAACACATGGGTGGCATACTGCAGTTGTTACAAAATATGCACGTCAGTTTAATTGGTAATTCTCCATTAGCCATAGGTGCGAATGTGAGCGTCTGTAACTCAGTGTTGAGCCCACTCATGGATGATTCCAAAACACAGCCTGTATAAAAAGATGGATTTAGTTTGTTAGTCTGAAACGTGACGCTAGTGTCAAAGTTATTCCCTCGCCCATGACATGTGCACAACTGTACTAAATAGTGGGTGAAAGCACATTGATTTTAGCTTCCCAACAGCTTATTCTAATCACTAGCAAACATGTCGGTGCAGGTCCACAGTGGGTTGTGGTGGGCAGGGCAATCCACCATTTATCCCGTGTAGGCCCCAAACGGGTGTGCCCACACAGGGCCGACAGCAGTTTTGCCCTCGGGGGCCCCTGTATGGGTTTTCTATTGGCAAACCTACCATGGGCCCCATGTAGGGTTACCCGAGTGGGGCCCATTGCACTTTTGCCCTTTTAGGTCCCCCAAAAGGGAATTGTGTGGGCAACCCATAGTGGGCTTGCCCACAGAAAATGATCACTGATTCCTCCCTGTGGGTTAGCCCATGCTGGCCCCACAGTAGTGGAACCCCAAAGGGCAAAAGTGCTGTTGGCCCTGTGTAGGGATAGCTACTTGGGCCTCATGTGGGATAAGTGTGGGTTTGGGAGGAGGAGGAGACATAAATCCCTTGGGGGTTGTGTCAGGACGAGCATCTGGTGTAAAAATCTGCCAAATTAACTACACTCCCCTCCAAAGTTATTGAAAAAGTGAGGGCAGTCCCTTTATTTTTGCTGTAGACTGAAAGCATTTGGGTTTGACATTAGAAAAATCAACGAGGATTTGCAACTACTCGTAAATATTACGTTTTAATCTATTCCAGTACTTTTCAAGAAAAATGGGTGCTTTCAGACAAAAGGTGCTATCTTCTGAACTGCATATCAGGTCCAGATAAAAATACCAGGAAATAAAAGCTGAGACGTTGATGTTTTGTCTGATAGTGATTTTTGATGTCAAATACAAATGTTTTCAGTCTACAGCAAAAATTACAGGATTGGCCTCACTGCTCCAAAACCTTTGGAGTGGAGTGTATTTGGTGACCTCTTGTGAACAAAGGAGTGGCTAAAAGTTGTTTTTTTTTGGTCTGGTCCACACTCCATACAAATGGGTGGGGGTACCATGGGATACATGGTGGGCAGCCCACCGTAAGCCTTGGTGCTGCTGTGAAATGTGGAGCCCGTCTGGGCACCTCTCTCCTAGTCCCTTAGTGTGGGCAGACCATATCTGGGCCCCGCAATGCAGGGCCCAGATGTGCCCTACATTTTGCACCAGCACTGGGTGTGGGCCATGTGGGTTTGCCCATAGTGCCCCCATATGGACCCCAAGAGGGCATGTTTCCTGGGAAATTGGCATCTTCAACTGTGTTTTAGTGTTGGTACTTTTTGGAGCATTTCAAAGCAATCAGCTGACAAATATTATTATTTCCCATGTAATTAATTGTTCTAAAAGACCCCTCCTCAAGGAGTCTGTGCTCTAGTTTTTTTTAAGTGAAATTAGCAGGTTTCTGTGACTGTGCACTGCTGCTGAATACAGATCCAGATTACTTGCATTAGCTGATTCCTTAGCACTTCAAATTCTGGGGGGAAAAAAGAAAAGAAAAAGAAAACAAGATCGCAACAATCACTGCTGAATTTGAGGCTTCACAAACCAGTGGTGACCCCCATCCTATTTCCTGCCCCATTAATCACATGGTATCGCCTCAGACTTATCGTGCAATTTCTTACAGGGATCCCACGCAGCAGGTGAAGTTTCTATGATTTTGGAGATTTGCTTCACAAAGTTAACACACAAAGGCATAACTGGATTATACAAATGCTGCAGGCAAGGATAACATAATGTCCCTCACTGTGTACCGTAGTGTCAGGGAATAACAAAATTACATATAAAAATAGCTCCTGTCAAACCACATTCCACGGTTTAAAAACAAGATTTACTGCAATCACAGTGAGTCTTCCTCACAGCTGAAGTTGTGCTATCATCTCGACATGACACATGTGGTGGTAGGTCGTGCACCGTAGCTCGCAAATCCATGCGGGCACATCTTTTTACTGACCACCAGTAAAAGCGTGGTGGTCATAATGGGTGTACTGGGAGTGCAGATGGAGCAGCAGAAGAGCAGAGCACTGCGGAATTACCCGCCAGCTAAGAAAAACTATTTATAGCTCACAAACACAGACATACAGTTTGCATAGGCCCAGGAGTGTTTCACACATGCGCGCACACATCGGCAGAGATATATGCAGGTGCACCCCTTTCCAACACACACTCATAAAGTCATACATAAATGAGCGTGAAGGATGAACACGGGTGAGTGTGCAAGTGATGTCAAATTAATGGGTCATGTGCAGCTGCTGCAGGACAAAATATTGGTCTGTAGGTCACACACAGCTGACGGAACCTCATTTCAGGCGAGTGGCCGACACACATCTTACAAAACACACACAGACACCTACACGCTGACCAACAGAGACAGAGCAAACATCCACCGCTCCAGGCTGCTTGAGCTAATAAGTAACACTGGCCTAAGCCCTCCTCCCAGGGTATGTTGTGTTGTATGTTGTGTTGTATGTTGCGTGTGTCTGGCATTATCAATCTTACCTAAGGAGCAGCTCTTTGGGGAGCTTCTTATTAATGGGGGCTTCATCGCTGTTTGAGAACACCTGTTGAGAGATAAGATAAACAATAACAATGAGTGTGTGTGTCTGTGTGTCTGTGTGTGTGTGTGTGTGTGTGTGTTGATGGGACAAAAAGAAGAAAACGAGCCAGAAAGCAAAACATTATCATTATCATAAGACGGTGGCACCAAACAGACCTAAACCAAGCCTGGGAATCAAATCATTTTGTTTCACTAGCTCGCTATATTTCTATATTTAAGAAAAGGAATAGACCCTTGTGCTGTTTACAGATGCTGCTGAGAAATAAGCCATCACTTCCGTGAGCTATGCTAATAAACATGCCAGAGCTGCGTTTGGATTTCCACGTCCCCTCCTTACAAGCTTATAATTCTGTTAGCCTGGTCAGCTTGTTGGCATGCTTATCTCAATTAGTCTACTCGCTGGATGTCTGGCCATCTGCTGAGTGACACACACACACACACACACACACACACACAGGTGATTTAAGTCAAACCTCTCTGTGTGAAGAACAGAGGCAGAACATTCGAGATCAGGTGGGCTGCATTCAGCCATGAATTTAAATTACGGCAAACACCCACATTCACTGTGCCTCTGCAGACACGCATCCTGCCAATGATACACTTGTATCCTCAAAGGCTCAGAAGCTGTAGCTAATGAGGGGGGACTCCCTGCTGTTGAACACGCAAACACAAACACAGAAATCTGAGAACACAAAGGGGAGCGAGGAAAGGCACGAGATGAGCAAAGGTTGGTTCTGAATATGTCTCAGCTGCAGTCTAGCTCCAACGACAGACGCAACCTCCTCGAAAGAGAAAGCAGCAAAGGGGAGGGAAGAGGTGAAGACGACAAAACTAAGAGACAAAGGCAAACTGAGGAGCTGTGCTCCAGTCAAGACGTACTGGAAAAACACGTCTGAAAGTCATCAGAGTGGAAGACGAGGAGGGAGGAGGGGGGAGGAAATAAAGGCCACTTCAGAGGAAGTGGGGTCAAAAAGACAAAAGAGAGGGAGTTGGTACAGTCAAGGTCCGGCAAAGGATTAACTAAGCTGGTTTGAATTTTAACATCACTAAGGGAACAACACAAAAGCCGTTTGGTTTTTTTGGAAAGAAACAACAGAAAGCTCTCTGCCATCACTGAGGCCCACACGCGCTTATATTTAATAATGCATTATCACACACTCATCTGAGTCTGCTGAGGAAAGTCTGCTGTCCTTAATTGTAACATTAAACTAATTGCAAACTTAAACATGCCTGTACCGAATGGTGAATTTAAATGCACCAGTGAAGTGAAGGAGACCTGTGAGACCTTTGTGTGGCTGCTACCTTGGCCAGGTCTCTCTTGCGACCTCGCCAAGGTAATAAACATAGTGCATGTGCTGAATGACAGGAAGACAATTGAAGCTGTCAACAGACAGGATGATGATTCAGTGTGTCTGAAAAGCCAGAGGTGGCTTATGATTTAGGACAAAACTTAATTCCAAACCACCTCTGCAACACATCGCTCACCTTTGAGCTCTCCATCATCAGTCTAAGGAATTACAGAGACACTACACTAGCAAAGTGCATTCACAGGATAACATTTTCATTTCTCAAAATCTGGCTCAATGACATCCAGAAATGCAAATTCGGGCTTTTGGATTACTACTCAAACAAGCAGAATCAATCAGAAAACAACTTGCTACTCTCATGCGTCAAGAAAACCTGGGGAAATCTGCTTTAAAAGAGCTTTAAATTATGACAGCATTAAGATTCAGAGCCATCTCTGGCACACACTGCCTTATCAGAGTTATCACCTCAGCATTCTTGTGCCCTCACTTCCCATGCCAGAAAAGCAACATTCCCAAACAGGAAACTCCTCTCTGAAGTCACTCCCAATTCCTAGAGAGGGTACAAGAAGCCTTAACATGCAAATTTGATCTAAAACGCCTGTGCCACATCAAACCCGCCATGAAGAAATTAGACTTGGGTCATGTGTTGTGTTGTATTCTAGGCCTGCAACACAACAACCACAAAAGGGACTTGATCATTGACTAGTCAGTCCTCCCAAGTCTTCCTCTCTGACCCCTTCCTGTCTTCTGGATTGGACGCACCAGCCTGTTTCCCCACCGTACACTGGTCTTCAGCTAAGAAGCTTAGAGGTCTGCTGAGAAATCCACTGATATGGCAACACACAGGGACGCTACTAACACCGTCTGTTCTGATTCACTCGCACGTCAGCACACATGTCCCTACTACCAAGCAAGCATGTGGACACCTGATTGAGGGCGTCAAGTAACATCGAGCCAAACCTTAAAGCATCTCAGCAATGTGTGAATAATAACTCCTGATGCACAGCGCTGGCAGCTTCAGGCAACAATAACCAGTCAGATGGGATGATTAAGGTTTGTACACAATTATGGAGGAAAGTGCTGACACAGCAGAACATGGTGACTGTTACGCCACAGGTATGCAAAGGTTTATGAACAAAGCAAAAATGCTGGGAGGTGCTTCGATTTATTTACTTAGCAACATAATGTTTTATATTACAAATGCTGCACCACAACTTTCAGATCAGTTCAAGTTTGTGTTCTTAGAAAGACATATTACAGCTCAATTATGCAGTGATATCTAAAGCAATAAAAATGTGTTGCTTTATTCCGCCAGCTGCAGCATAGAAATGCTGCACACGCAGTACAGAGCGGGTAATAACACACAGTAGTACCACACTGTCTGCAGTATAACTGCTTTTTAATTGCCTAAGAACATTTCATTGCTCATACACTCAACTTTAAAGAAGACTTAAAGTGATGTATGTTGACCCTGAAAGACTTGGTGCTTTTACATGTTTTGACATGTAAATATGGACACAATGATCTGGAGCACTCATTTTATATGCAGTATGAATGCTTCTTGAACACAAAGGCTACCTGTAGTGGCACTTATAAAGCCTCTTGTGGCACCTGCCCATCACAGGTATGTCAGCCTTTGATGTTTTCACTGATGCCGCTTCATCGCTTGTATTTCACACGCGTCTCCATCTGCAGCCCCCCCCGAAAGCCTGTAACCTCAGGCGCCAGTGGCAGCCAGCCTCGGCCCTGATATATTGGCTATCCTCAGCCACAGCCCTCCTCCTCCTGTCCCGCAGTCCTGAGCTCCATGTTGTCGCTGTCTACTGGTGCGGCAGGACAACAACAGGATTTCGGATTACCCTTGACCAACAAAACGCCTCAGCTCCTGACTGCGTGTAAAATTAGGAGCAGAGCACGGTCGACCACACACACACACACACACACACACACACACACAGTTTGCCTATACAAGCCCACGACTCCCACGTCTACTAGAAACAAACAGTTCAATCGTTGGTGGTCCACTCCCTCTGTCATACCTCGAACCGGCCCTTGGTGATACCGTTCATGTCTGCGGCGGCACGTCCCAGCTGCACACACACCGCACGGACACCACTCGAGCCGATTGACGAATGCAGTTATTGTTTTTGTCGCCTGTTTTATTTTTGGTCGCTCGGAGTGTAGGAGCCGAGCTGAAGCTGGGTCTTCACACCCCTCCTCCTCCTCCTCCTCCTCCTCCTCCCCCCCAGCCGCCAGCGAGGCTCCTGTCCTCCGGGTCAGCGAGGTGAGGGTGGTGTCGGTCCGGGGCGGCCTGCGGTGGCGTTAACGCTCGTCGTCTCGAAGACTAAGGGCTTCCCAGCCCGTCTCATCACAGGGCTACCAAAATAACAATAATAACATGGACGGTCTGTCAAGTGACTTCACTTCCGCCTCTCCCTTCATCGCATCAGCGCGAGTCAGCTGGCGGCGGATCGCCCAACTTTGCGGAAAACACACGGGAATAGCAACACTCACGTCCCGCCTTTGTCGTTTCACCGCACGGTCCCCGCACCGAACGCGCATACGGTGGCTGACACGAGTGCTTTCCTCGCCGTTTTCTGTTTACTTGCGGTGAAGGGGGCGGGGCGACGTGACGTCATTGCTGCGGGAAAACCACGCGTGGTCGATTTGTTTTGATTGTGGGCTCTTTGCAGGGATTTTTTTTTTCGGGGAGGGGGGAACAAAATGGTGACAAGTTTGGTTCGATTTAACGGCGCACGCGTTAACAGGTTCCGCCTGTAAAACAAACAAACAAACAAACAAACTGAGGGGGTGACCCGACACGAACCTGTGGCTCCGATCGGGGGAAGGAAACACTCGCATATGTAAACGCCAGATCCAAGATCCAGGAGCCTTTCTGCTGGAGAGATCTGTAACGCCACCTGTTTCAGGCTTCAGCCTGCAGACCCAGAACGACATGGGCCGGCTCCCCCTGTCAAACAGCAGTTCCTGGATTCAAGTAAAAGTAACCAGAGTACTCATTGTGCCAAATTCCCCCATTCATTGTGTTATTATAGAATTATTTCTATGTGGGCAGCATGTGTGTTCTCCTTCTTTTGAGGGAACTAACCATTTCTGTCAGCAGTCACAGCTAATTTTTTAAATCAAAATAAAATACAACGAAATAAAATAAACAATTATAATTATTTTAACTAAATAGTCTTTGATTTTAATTAAAAGTATTTCATGTACAGTATAAAAGGATCAGGTAAATATAAAAAGTATTCAAATTTTACAGTTATATTAATTGAATCGGATAATTTAACTTTATTTACAATAGTCTGAATCAATTACTGTTACCAAAATGTCCCATGCTGTAATCAAAGGGTTTAAAATGTTCTTCTGTCGCTATTGTTACTGGAGGTGTAACAGACAGGGCTGCAGACAGACTGAAGTGTGAGTTACAGATCTAGGTGTGAAAGGATCTTTGCGGGTGTTCTCCACGGCTAGAGGGCGCTCTTATGCAGCTGGTCTAACCTCTTGTATCCTACAAGCACAGCATGGACTGTATCAGTGTGTTCACTGCAGTAGTACAGTACAGCTTTGTGGAAATTGGATGGCACAAACACGAGGATTTAGGATTTATCATACTTTATACGGATTACAATTAAATTTAAAATGTATATTCAACAATTAGAGTTGAACGAAATATATAGACTTAAGTATTAACATTTAAATTTAGATTAAACAAATATACTAAACTTTTAGCACTTATATTCAATATATATTAAATAGAAGTTATATATATATATATATATATACAGTACCAGTCAAATTTGCAAAAAAATTGCAGTTAATTTCAGTATATTTTAAAGTCATTACCACATAATAAGCTACCAAAGAGTAAAATTATGTGTTTAAAGTAGTGATGGGACTCGATTAAAAAATTTAATCGAGTTAATTACAGGGTCTGTAATGAATTAATCTCAATTTATTGCAAACAAATTATCAAAAAATTAAACACTTTCAATTTAAAAAATTATTTTGCTACTAAAATTTTGAATGAATAGACATATATGCTTAACAACAATCATGTTTATTGCTTTTTGAAACAATTTTTTTTGTTATTAAACCAACAGACTGGGCAAAGTGCTGTTATAGTTATTCACATTTTAAGTGTTTGAGCAACCCTTGATTGTTTAACTTATTTGAAAAATAAATCTAAACAAACAGCACACACAAGTAGGGCTGGGCGATATGAACCAGAAATAATATCACAATATTTCTTAGCTGAATGATGATATACTATATATATATATATATATATATATGACCCCCCCCCCAAAAGTTATAAACAAAAAGGCACATGAGTAAAACGGGCATTTCTTTTAAACGTTCAGCTGTAGATGTACATGAGAAATTGCTTAGAAATTATTGGCATATTTATATAATAATGCTTCTCAAATAAATTAATGTTTTCTTCCTCCATAACAAAAAAACTCACAGCTCTGATATAAAAATTTTATACAGAAAAGATACTGAGCAAAAACAGCAAAAGGCCAATTTATTCTTTAAAACAGTCTGCAGTGAAGTAGACTTCACCAA
>VUQK01016946.1:20204-31317 GCA_015106715.1 Bujurquina vittata
CATCTTTTCAGTCTTTGTTTTTTTATTTTACATTCACCTTTGCCAGCTAGGGTATGCTTTTTTTTTTTAAAACAAACTATCTGCTGGTGGACTCGACTCTCCTTGTTCTAACAAATTATGTTGGGAAAAGAGCTCTGCTGTTCCTCTGCAGGTGTGGGGGTTGCATCACTTTTTTTGGCTCTTGTGTCTGTGACAGTTATCAGATGTTATTGCTCAGGTAGCGTGTAGGTAGTGTGCTGCATGCAATCTTGGATATGTGGGCACTTTGCATGAATTCAGCATAATTAATCCCCACATTTGATTCAATGAGTCATAAGTGAGTCAGATACTGTTTTAAGGTCCTGTCAATACTGCTACTGCTGCGCTATTTTCTTCTGACAAGGCCAACATGAGTAGGAGGCCTCTGCTGCTTGTTGTCAATCAGTTGTTTAGTGGTATTTGTTCTGGATGTAGTATGGGGAGGGAAAGGCTGATGCCAAAAGCAAAGGTTTATTTTTTGACACTCTGTGCACTGCATAAACCTTACACTGTCAACAACAACACTGTCCAAAACCACAGTGTAGCGGTCATAAAGTTTACTTTTCACCTTGTTAGATGATTTTACTATACCACCATACTGAGTGCACAATGTTGATTTGCTTTCACTTTTTCTTTGTTATGCACTGAAACTTATGGAGCCATGCAGGGCAAAGGAGTCCCTGGGAGGTTTTCTGTGTATGGCTGGTGCTTACAGTAACTGTTATGTAGGTGGCAATAGTTACATCAGCTAGTCCACTGTAAACCACAGTTACTCGATAGATGCAGAAAATATTATTTTGGCTTTAGTACATTAACCATATACCAGGCAAAAGGAACATTTGCAGAAGAACAGAATTCAGGTGTCTTTATGAGGCGCTGTTGTCTGCCTGTCATGTTACATTAACACTATAGTGCTACAGTGAAAGCCTTCAGTGCAAAATGTCTTGTGTCAAATGCCTAAAATCTAGAAAAAATTAATTTTTTAAGATTTGCTGTGCATTTAAAACCTGCTGTATTTAACCTGGAAGTAAGGTTTTATTTGAAGCAGGAAAGCTTTGAGTAGACTGAAGTATTATTAATAACCGGTCAGATTGGCTTGCGGGTCCTCTGATTGTCCTAATTAATAGGAATAAATGTCACCCTGCAGCACAGCTACCGTATGCCAGACTTCAGTGCAAGGTCACACATCACGGACAGAGTTAAAGGAACCAGCTCAGCTATGAATTTGGAGAATGTACTGAATGCATGTTGCCCTACAGTTTAACAGAAGGAGAGTATGGGTGTCTAAGTGACACATAAACCCACACAGTATCACACAGCCACTCTGCTCTGCTCTGTTAGGCTGGCATCAACAGCTGAGGCTAGTGGAGATTGTAGCACGTGTGCTCACCCCAAAGGCATCTTCCTTTCATCCACATAGTGAGCAGGCCAGAATCCAGGAAATCAAATTCTCTGTGTATTTGTCACACACAGGTGGAGTTGGCATGCACACATACACGGACAATAACTGCAGATAAGAACCTTATTTGTTTGATGCTCTTTGTTCAATAATCAATACGATCTTTTAAAGCAAATCTGTGGCCTTAAGTTTTATGTCACATGTACATTTCTAGAAGTTGCTGCTGGAAGCTAAATGCAAGCCTGCGAAACGGAAGTGTGCCCTCATTTCTGCAGTTTGCACATCTTCCCCCCAAGATTGTGTTGCTATGTAATCTGTGTGTTTGCCAACACAATCTAACCTTATGTGATGTGTATTTTAAAGGCACATACATTTTATTTGTATTTCATATATTTCAGAACCATTTTTATAGCATGTTTTGGTCGTGACAATAATAAATGTATCTGCTTTTATTGCTTTAGGTGTTGTTTAATCGTTTAGTTGCGGCCGTGCACTTTGTGTGTGGGTGTATTCTTGTGTTAATATGTGTTAGTGTGCTTTTGTTTGCGGTGTGTGAGTATGTACTACTGTAGATCATTGTATGCTCGTCATGATGGAGCAAACTAATCTGGCCCAACATATTACCAGCAATGAATTTGTTATTGCATGGTGCTAACGTCTGTTAATGTAGTCCCTTTGTATCGTGAGAAAAGTAAAGATGAAAGACAAATACATGGCATTAGGGATAGACAGATGTGTTATGTAAAGAATTTATCCTGAAATTAGTTAGAGCTAGACTATTACTGGTTGTTGAATTTGGACGTAAATTCTATCAGTATCTGGGTAGGGCAAGCGAGCAAGTGGCCCCCATCCCATCACCAGGGGTTTGGCTATGTATAGGCCCTTAATAGCAGAAATACCATGCTCAGCTTCTCGGCCTTAAAAGAGGGGCTGCTCAGTAGGGGACATCATGGCAAGCAGAAGGAAGGCAAAAGGCGATAAATAGCTTTGTAAAATTATTTATAATCACCATATAAATGAACTACGTGTGAAATCTGATTCATTCCTGACCACCACGGTCAGTGGAGCAGTGCCTGTTTTTGCTTGGCTTTTTTCCACCAAGGAGATATTTATGTGTTTGGCTGACCACTAAGCCCCCCAAAAAGTCAGTTGGTCTAGGCTTAAGTTGTATTTAATGGTTACTGTGATCTAATGCCTGCTCATAACTTTGTTGAGTGTTAAAGTAGTTGAGTATGCAGTGAAGCTGCTCTGGGTTTTTAAAGCCTGTATGTCTCCCTAACTTATATACCAGTGATAGATATTTTGAAATAAAGTGAGATAACAGACAAAAACACTCTGATGGTCAGTTGGTCTCCAGATCAAGCAATAAAATGCTTTTTCTCTTTTTGCTTTGTGTCATTTTTATTTGTGGGTGGCTGCCATTCAGGAAAAGGGAACGCAAAGGTCAAATACCAGTAACTGAAAAAAATGTTTTGGCAAATTAACAAAGAAACCAAATCATAACTTTGTCCGAGCAGCACGGGCTCTGCAAATTGATAATAGGTCTGAACACAGTCTGAAGTATTAAACATTTTAAAGGCCAACATGGCATCAAAGCCCATTTGACCAAGTTCAACATCATCCATAAAGATGATTTTCCTGAAAGTCCAAATGTATAAGACTTTCATTTAGAAGGCGAGTCAGCTCCGTTCACACTCTTTTGACTATATGTGGAAATGAGCAACAGCCTGAAGAAGCTTGATGATTTGTGGTGGTATTAAGATAGAGCTGGACATTTAATAGGGTTGGCTCATGTTGCTTTTTGACCCATTTCTATTTGTTTTAACCCTTGTGAGGTGAGTGGGAAAGCAGGGCTGTGGGAGTAGATGACAGAAGCTGTTCTCAGTGTCGCACATTCAGACCCTCGGATATGTGGAGGGCACCAGGTGGGCAATGTATAAATTATCAGACATGCCAGGCGACAGGGGAGGGAGGGCTCTTATAGTTAGAGTTAAAACACAACTTTACAACTCAGCAATTGTAATTGTAGATACAGTCTGCACAAATGTTGAGGGGGCTGTGTCAAGATAAATGTCTGCTTCTGTGTGGAAATGTAGGCAAATAAGAGATGTCAGAATGAGGCAGGCTGTCTTTCAATAAATATTTGGACTTTGCTTACAGTATGATCCATTTGGGGAAATAATGAAGGTCTAGTCGAGGAGTTGGGACCAAAACGCAGCCCTGATGACAAAGTGAAGATTAAATAAAAAGCAAAAGCAACAATAACATGAGGTGAAAAATCAATGTGGATGTAACCTGTGTTGTAATATAAAATAATGGTTTCATATTAAGTAACACTAAAGGTAACTTTCTCAATTTATTTTTTTTAAATGGTCAGTGGAGGTGGTGTGTTGGTCTACCTCAAACCTGAGCATTGTACGGCCCCCAGGCCACATCCGGCCCTCTGGTTGCCCCTGAGCAGCCTGTGTGAGGTCAATGGGAAATTCAAAAATAAATAAGTATATAAATAAGTATACAGCGCCACTGCAGCCAGCAACAAAACAGACCTGCAATGTGAGCATGAGCGTGTGAGTGTGCAGGTGTGTGAGTGAAGTTCATTTAGTGTGCAATTAATGTGGTATATTGGAAATACTGTTTATCAAGCATTGAGTCACAATTTAATCACTTTATTATTATCTACATTATTCTTGGTCATTTTTGTCAGAATCGTCCTGCTGTTTCTGTGAGCTAACGATCAAATGGTGAAAATCTAATTTTGGCTTATATAATGTTATTGGTTTCTTTATGCTAAAGGGACAACATCTGGGGCTTATTTTTGTCACGGTTTGATATGAAGAGTGTATTTTCTATGTTTCATTATTACCTAAAGTTCAGTAAATGTTCAATTCTTTTCTGTTAGAGTTGTCAGGCGCAGTTGTTTAAAACAGTGGGCGATTTCAGCTACAGAAGATTCAGTTCAGTTCACTTTACAGTATATAGTCAGTTCACTTCATATAGAAACAAATCTACTGTCCAGCAAACCCAACACCCCACCGAGTTTGGTCAGAACTAGGATAGCAGGATTAGATAAAGTATAGAGCAGTGGAGGTATTATGAAAAAGTATTTTTGTTGGTTGTTCGGCGTATGAAGGCGTCGCCTGTAAAGTATTTGTGACCACTTATTAAAATATAGGGATTTTATTCACGCTCATATTTAACGTTATTATTTATTGTCTTTTACCTTAAACTCGGGACACTATGTAGATTATATTTACATATTTATTTATTTATATTTATTAGCCCTCTGATTGAACGTGTTTCAAACCACCTCTTTTTGCAGAGGTGGTTGAGCTACAGTCACTCTTCACTTAAGTCATTTTGTAGTTTACAGAATGCTCATTAGAGGCGCGTTTCTCATGAGACCACATTATTGCCAGTGAGAACTACTTTATCTGTCATCTAGCCCACTTTGTGTTATCTTTTATGTAATAAGAAACCTGGCATTTTTCCAGACTCTCAGTACCAGACCAGTAAATGAGCCTTACTTATAAAATGTTTTTATTGTATTGATGTTATATAAAAATTCAAAGAAGAGTACAACTAAAGAATATGTACACTTTTAAATATAAAGCAACCCAAGCTACTGGAAATTTTTAGATAATGGGAAACAGGAAAGTGTCTATTTATGGTAAAACAACATGGAGATAACACCATTAGTAAGCAGATGCTACCTAAACCTACTTTATGGTGAACTACAGCTGGTAAATTTAAGCTGAATTTACAGTGATAAAGTATATATATATGTGGAAATAACATTATTTATGCTGAGAGAAGTTTAGAAATCTTTCAGGCCCTTAACCTGAGCATTGAAACATTTGTTTCCTGGAGTGAATGGTACTGCAGAAAGGTAAAGTATGAGTAATGGTGTGTTCACACCAAATGTGAAGTGAAGTTTTGCCTTGTGTTATTCCTGTGAATACACTTGTATGAATCATCGTGTTGGACACCTACAAATAATCACCTCTAAAAGCCAATGTGACAGCACAGAGTACGGCTGATAGCTGGAACCCAGTTACAGTGACATATTTTCAGAACTCACCATGAAACCCTGCGACTTTGCTCATATTTCTCAAGGTGCTCTCCTTTGTTACATATACGTATACATATTTCTTTTTAATAAGCTTGTCCTTAATGTGTGATTGTCTGCAGCATGAGGGAACTCCCAACTGATGGGTTTTTACATTTTATTTCACACAAAGGTGGATTCACCTCTGCTTGCACTGCCCAGTACAAATGTGTAGACTTTGCATGTGACTGCATCGTGAGAAAACCTCACTTAATGTTTGGTGTGAATGCACCATGAGAAGCTCATCTACTGGTTGCTAAGGTTAAGTGGCTTGCTCGAGAGCACCCAAAGTGCAAAGAAAAGGGATTTCTTTTATGTTACCACCCAGACTGTAAATCATTTAGGCTCAGACTTGTTTCTCTAATCTTTGGGGCACATCTTAAAATGTATTTCTTCATCTGCATCATCACAAATCCAGTTCAGTGCAGTTTCAGTGACTTTTTTTTACGTTTTGCAGTCAATGGGGTTTCTCTAAAAACCTTTAAAATCTGTGTATACAGATTTTTGAGATCTATGAATGCCAGCTCAGATTTATTTGGGAAGCTTTAACAATGTGTTGCAGAAACATGGATGACTTGATGGGGCAATTCTGTTGCCATCTAGATGACCTCTTTTTAGAGGAAGAGCTTGCTTATTTAAGCAAGATAATATTCTATTTATTCTGCATAGATTATGAAAGCATAGCAGTGAACATATTCTTTATGCTACAATAATTGTTGTTATTCATACTTTTTCAGATTTACTGTTTTACAGAAAATTTTGAAAAAAATAGTACATTATTACTTTTTGATTAAGACGCCAAATTACAGTAATTAACAGAAAATGTTATTTTAGTGCTTGAATGTTATGCTTGATTAATTTCTGACTTCTCAGAGAAGTCCAGTGTGCTGGCTCAAATTTGGGAATAAAAATGAGAACGCGGTTTATTTGGCTAATAACCAAAAATATAATTTCTTGTTTTAAACACGTTTTTGCCAAATTTCTAAAATATTTGTTTTTTCTTGTTTTTATGGCAGATGGTCTAATACATTTGTTAATCACTGCAGTTTAAATTCTTTGCCTGGTATTATATTCTCTTATTTACATTTTAAAAAGCATCTTTTGGGGGGAAATTAGATATTACCTTTAATTTATAGTTCTCTGTTAATTGTCAGAACTCAGCTGAAATTCAAGTGCTATTGATGGTCCCAAAGCCCGGCGCTGCAGGGATTCAGAATTCGCAACATTTTTGGTGTAGTGTTGAGTCATGGAGAGTTTGTGGGTCTGGAGTGAGTCATTGCCCTGTCTATCAGCACAGACCTTACATAACACTGAAACAGTCTATTTTTTTATTTATTTATTTTTTACATTTAAGCAGCTACTTCTCAAACTAGGTCAGGCCAGGCTCGTTGTGTTGATGTAACATTAAATTCTCCTTTTTTCATTGGTGTGGGTTGTATTATTAACAAGGCTTTGAGCTCTTTGGCTTTAATAACAAGCTTATTTTAATTTTTGTAGTTCATCTATCATGTAGGTTAATGACAAACGAGCAGCTGAAAGCACAAAGATCATCTTCATTTTGTCATTACACTTGACTCATCATTGCTATGTAACTCTTTTGTGCACATTCATTTTCTGCCGTCATCGTATCATCTTTTTGAATGCACATTTGTATTCATGTACATATTCTCACCCACACTGGGTTTAATTACAGCATAGATCTTCTTTGCGCCAGCCCTCATCTGAAAGGTTGGTATGTTTTCACATTTTTGCATTTGTTTAGCTTTAGTTTAGAAACTTTGTTGGAGGGTGATGCAAAAACAAGTCTTATCCCAGTCCATTCACACTAGGTAAGGATGATGGATGCCTTCACGTGTGTTAATACTAGACAAGAGAGTTGTGATCACCTGGTGATGGTGAGCTGAAAACATAAAGTCAAGCAAAGCACTAGTTTTACATCCAGAAATAGCTTTCAACTGTGCAGCACCGAGTCCAGATGGAGATTTGCTTTTCATTTCTTTGTCTTATTCGCTGGAACACTAATTTAATATCAAAAGAATTAAACATCTCAAAGCATTCACACTTTCAACACAGGCGTCGTTTGTGGCTCTTCCTAGAAAAAGAGTTAGCTCTTTATCTTGTAAAGAGAGCTCATTCAAGAGTTTACCATTTCCAACAGTGCTTCGCAGTGCTGTGTCCAAGGCAGAAACAATGATACGTCAACCTCCTATTTCTGGCTTCTGCTATCAGCCGCTCTACATCCCCTATCATCGACTGACAGGCAAGGATGATGAAGAGATGTCTGTGTGGATGTTTGGGATGGGGAGGGAGGTGGCAGTGGTGGTGATGGGAAGGCATTTCTAAAAAGAGGTGAACAGTGGATAGAGCATCAAAAAGCTTTGGAATCTACATACATACAAACACATAAGAAAACAGAAAATTATACATCAGCAGTGCCATGGCAGCAGTTTGTGGAAGAGATTAGGAAACAGGCACGCTAATGGGTAACCTAAAATATCCAGTGTCATGAGGGAGGTGACCTGGAAGATTTTTGCTTGTCATCACAAGGTCAGTATCCATGCCATAGAGCTTCCTGTCAATTAACTTTCCAGCTAATCAATTGCACCACAGGGAGGTGGGAGAGGTGGCGGGCTGACATAACTGTTATTGTGCAGTTGGCTGTAACTGAGCTGCTGATTTGAATTTGTTCTCTTCATTTTTCATCAGTCTGAGAGGCATGGACTATCAGCACAGTTCACAAGAGAAAAAAAATAAAGTTACACTGTTTTTTTGTGTGTGTGTGAGTCTGGAACAGCTCAGACACAGCTGTCAGTGACTCATCAGTGTGAAGATAGCAGGGCAGTGACCTTCCTGACTCCCTGTGGTGTGTGGATTTGCCTGTTCCCCTTCGCAGGCACTAAACTGAAGATAAAACTTCCTCGGACTGCTAAAGCTTTATGTTCTCAGCAAAAATGCATGGCTTAAATGCACCTGCGTATATTAAACATTACCCCCATTTATCCGTATGAGGCTTCAGCTGACAAAATGTAACAGAAATGATGTGTACAGTTTTTTTTATTGAAAATACACCACATCTAACCATAGAAAAGTTCTATAGTTAGCATCTCTTAACAGTATTTACCTCAAGAACTAAGAGAGCTGCTTCTACCCGACTATAGTTTTTGTACACCCCTGGCATTTCAAATTGTTTTTAGACTGCAATCACCGTACCATATGGTGGTAACCACACACAAACTAACTACCTTGCTAACTGATCAAGGCACATCATTGCCACTGCTCTCAGATTATTTTTGCATTCAAAAATAAAGAGCTATATGTAACTGTATATTGTGCAAATCTGTGAACAATGCAAAGTCAGTCTTTGTAATGAGGGATTTATTTTCATATGACTATAATTTTGCGCTCCCTTACTAATGTGTCAGTTTATAAACACAATTTTCTGTTATTCGATATATATGTAGACATATATGTGTATGTGCATAGCAGGGTTTTTTTTCAGCTGTCACAGATGCTGTGTGGATTTTTTTTCCTTTAGTTTTGATGTAGTTTATGTGAATGAAAGGAAAGGCATGACTCAACACTGTGTATTTGTAGCTATAAAATGATAAAGTACCAGATGAATGGTCTTATTTTATCGTTTCAGTTTTATTAGTGTGTATTACCCCAATGACCAACCTCCACAGAGAACTCCCTTGATGGTCATTACTCCAGGGCATAGCCAACCCATTCTGTCCACTGGCTTTGTGGGGGATTTCTCACTTACACTGGGACGACTGTCTCTTCTTTTCCCTTTAGTTCGTTTTTCATTTTGGGGTTTCTGCAGAGCAGCTGTTGGAAAAGGTGGTAAATTCATTTGCTTTTGCTGTTTAGGCTAATTTTTTACTAAAGGCTCTTTGAGCAGGCTGAGATGCCAGCAGTTTCCTGAGATGAGAAATGTTGAGACTTATGGCATCAAGCCCCTCTCCGTCACTGTCAGCTTTGTGCTGTGCGCAGATGTGCGTGTGATTGGCTGTTTTTCCTCCGAAAAGATTTATCCTCTTGTCATCTTCAGTTTGACGCTCATCTTTATTGCTGTGCCATGTGGTGCATGTCTTGAGTGTATTTTAATATCTCAATGAGGCAACCACATTAAGCCATTTTTATTGTTAAAATAAAAGATGAGTGGAACATTCCCAAACATGCAGTAGTAGTTTGTACTGGAATATTAGCACAAAGACCTGTATTCACCCCCAGTATTAACTCCCAATCCACTCCTAAGGGAGCCTATTGAAATACCGGTGCTGTTGGCAAACTGATATACTTAATCACACTGAGACAAATAACAGCAGTGGTAGTAGATGTTGTTTTTTTTTTTGCTAAAAAGGTGTTATTTTAGCTCATTGCCAGGTAGCTGTTAGGCACATATAATTCAGATATTGTGGCTATAAATCAGATGCTATTGTTTTTATTGTTGGTTTGCAGCTGTAGGTGCATAAAGGCTGAAAACTGGTAATTTTAGCCTGTTGCTAAGTTGTTGATGACTTCAAAATATATCATGCGTACCTCCACTTTTGTGCACGCAAATTAGATGTTACGATTTTATTGGTACATAATTGCTAAAAAAGTTTCTTTTTTTTTCTCTGTTGCTAGGCAACTGCAAGGTTTTTGACATTCAAAATTCAACATTCCCTTGATGTAGATTTTGACAACTTTTTTCCACTCTTCACATTTTATTTTTGTCCAGTTTTGTGCAGTCATCTTTCAGTAGGGAGTGCTGTGCATGCTTGACTTGAGCATGCATATCTTAAGCACAAACACTGCAGTGCAGTTTAACATTGTGGAAGTCAGAGATTCATTTAAAAATGTTAGAAAACAATGTTTTAACTTTATTTAAATTTTTAATACAGCACTCTCATTTGAACCATTGATGGTGTATTTCACTTTGCTTTGAAAAGATGCAATATTGTAATGTAGGTCAGGAAACACGAAGGCTTGCAAGTGGCACTCATGGGTGGATGGAGTAATTTTAAATGATCATGGGAGGTGAGAAGGGGGCTGCGTTGCCATTGGCTGGGAGGTCAGTGCTGGGATGACACAGCTGGGTGCGATTGGTATTTGTGAGGCTGGAAGAAGTGACAGATGGCAAAATGCAGTGCTTGCTTTGGAAGGAGATGGAGGAGAGTGGGAGTGAGGTAAGACCATAGAGACAGGGTGAAGGGAAGGAAAGAGAGAAGGAGTGAAGGAGGGGTTTTAGGAATCATCGCTACGTCACGTTGTGCACCAATATAGCTCTGATGTTGCTGACCACAATCAGGGAAGACTCCAGTTACGTGTTCCTTACTGTATCGGGTAGCTACTCATGAACAGAACTAACCTGCGAGCTTGTGGAAATGTTATGCTTTATTTTTTATGTTTACATTTAGAATTTCACAAAGCATTAATTTGGCACGGCACAGCAGCTTCCAGTGAAAAGTAAATTTTCTGTCTACACTCGGAGAGCAGCTATAAATAACTGTTTCAGAGCAGCAGAAAAAATGGCTGGTAAAGCTCAGTTGTCAAAGCCAACACAACCCCCCCCCCCCCCCCACCACACAACCCCCCCCACTTCCCTC
>VUQK01016947.1:8698-22903 GCA_015106715.1 Bujurquina vittata
AAAAACCCAACCCCTTCTTCCTACAGGTAAAAGCTTTTTTTGGAAAAAATCCCCCCTGAAAACAAAATAAAAAAAAAAGGGGAGGTCACCCCCATCTCTTTAAAAAAAAAAAAAAAAGGGAGCACACATTCACATTTATAGCATCTGTATCAAGACGTGAGATTCCAAACAGAATTAACTTCACATACACCATTAAAAGAATAATATAAATGTGGGAAAATGGTGGAAAAACCTCTTGTATGATTTCAGCAGTGACTTGAAAAAACATCCATCTCATGTGTCATTGTCACTCAGTGGGATCATTTTCAGATACGTCTGCGCTGCTTTTTTTACCTTTACCTGTGTCAACCCAAGCTCCCCAGTATTTCAAAATACAGTGAGAGACCAAAACTGTGTGTGGCAAGAGTGGCACATCGGGTTATCCTTGCCGCCCTGTTTTGTTCCCAAGTTAAAGAAAACCAACTTGCATCTAAAAATAAATAAAACGTGGCATGTGACATACTGTTATGTCTGTTAATCTACTCAGACGAGTGAAAGAGACGTTATGACGGGTGTTAAAAGTGTCTTGACTGAAGTTTGTTCTGTTGAGACTCCATGATTTGATTTAGGTGATTAACTGCTGTACCAACTTATTAAGGACCATTTGAGCTGTGGGCTAAGCTCTTCATGATTTAAATCTGTTCAACAGTAGAGTTACTGTGAGTGTATAAAACTTTGTTTGCTGCAAGTCAAATCAAAAATAAGAGCTTTGCGTCAAACTATAGCAGCAGAATTTAATTGTTGTTAAATAGTTGCCCATTTTTTTGTTGGCTTGTGGTTTTTGTGGGTGGTGTATAATGTCATTAAGTCCTCTACCCATTTGCTGCAGTTTGGCTATTCAAGTGTCAATTAAAATACAGAAATGGGACCATGAGCGTTAAAGCATTTTTATAATGGACTACAGACTTGTTCCTATTTTCTACTTGCTATAACATTTTTAGACCCAGTAACTCCTTGTACTGGCTCAAAAATTGTGAAAGAGTAAACAAGCACAGATAACAGAAGCACACCAATGAATTGCAGCATTTGCACAGGAAGCAGGGACTATCAGATTTCCTCTGGCTTTAATTAATCAAATGTTAATCATAGCATACCTGAGATGTAGCTTCTCCAAGCTGGCGTCTGCCAGATCATCATTGGCTCTCTGATGGATGTCTCTCTGGGTTTCAATCTTGTGATCGTCTGACAAGCCGTCCACTTTGTGGATGAACACCTCAAAGTTTATTTCTGGATTGACCCTGTAGGCTCGTGACACAGTGAGATGAAGCCTGCTCAGAGCCTCCACATAATCATCCTAAGACAAAGAAGATGTCACAAAAACAGACATACTCAGAAAGTGAATCATAAAACAAGGTACAGCAAAAAAAAGTCCTAACATTAGATCATGGTCATCTTCTACAACTGCATTTATTTACACATCTGCCATTCAAAACCAATTTTTTTCCAAATAATCCTGTGCTAAGGAGACAATGTTGCAACCAGAAACAATATGGAGCATAAAGTGTGTAAAATGTTAATACTACCACATGCTCCTTCTTACAGAACACTATGAAAAAACATCCAGCAAAAATGTACTTTGCAACAACTTCACTCAATAATTATAACAGAAACAAAGAAAATCAGAAAGCACTGAGACTGACGCTCTTGTGAACTGAGCCCAACACAATTATTAGATGTTATTCCAGATCACACAGAGACATACATTATCATCAGTTTTAAGCAGGGTATTGAGGAAATGCACCTCTGCTTCATTGTCCAAAACAGCTCTCCTCTCATATCACTGTGTGACCAACTGCTCAAGTAAATTGAATCTGATGCACCTTGAGCACAAATAACCGCATGCAATCAGATCAGCTGTGGTTTATATCGTAGCGGAGATTACTTCTTGAAAGCACTCAGAGTCATGTGGAAAGCGCAGGCATAAAAGCCGTGGCATGCAATTGTCTTTTATCCAAGCCACTCGGACTGATCATCACCCGGCTCATTCTCCAGTGCTGAAATGGGTGTATACTTGGGTTTTCTTTTTCTTTACAGTTTCATCTCAATAAAAATGCAAATGCAAGTGATTCGGAATATTGTCGGATTTTGCACTAAACATCAGCTTATCAGACATGCTTAGTCAGGATTTTGGAAACATGACAGCGTTGACAATTAGTTAAAAAAGAAAAGACAAAACAACTTCTGTTTTTCACCTGAGCATCAATGACAAATATCAATGCCCCAGTTCCTCTGAAGATCATCTCGTAGTCAAAGGTGGGGTCAAAGAAATCGACCTGGCCGGGGAAGTCCCAGATCTGGAAGTTGACAAAAGAGCTGCTGGAGATGTCGTCCTTGTAGATCTTGTTGGTGCTCTCTAGAAACAAGGTCTCATTGGGTGACATTTTGTGAAACACCACCTGAAATGAGAATTGATGTCATGTTTCTGTTGAATAAATGCAGACATTTGGTCTCCGATTCCAAGAACCAGACATCAAAAATAAAACACAAAAAAAGACCCAAGAATAAGATCTAATTCAGTGCTGAAAGTTGGTGTTGGATGGCAGCAAACAGCAGGTTATTGAGAGAATTGCTAAACTAATTGTCAAACCTCAAGAAATTACACTTCACTGAAGATTTAACATAACCCAACAAGTACAAATCTGACACTAGTTGCTGGGGAAAAAAACAAAAGAACAAACAGCAACAATTTCAGCTTGTTCTTGGTACTTATCCTTTATTTATTGGAAATACTGAAAAATAAAGTTGCAGCTATAGCAAGTTGTTTTTTTCTTTTTTTAAATAAATCAGCTGTGCTGGACATGGATTTAGCTTGTCCCCAGAATTTGCCAGGTTGAGTTTTATGTTTTAATTTTGTGTTGTCTAATCAGTTTAGTTTCCAGAACTGATGTGCTGATTTATATAACTGAAGATGGTTCCTTCACATTCTTACATTAATTTTTGTTAGTTTATATGAACAGAATATAAGGTTGTGCCGGAGGATTCTTCCTGTTAAAGAGAGTTTTTCCTTCCCACTGTCACCAAGTACTTGCTCGTTTCGACTGTTGGGTTTTCTCTGCAATTATTCTAGGGTTTTTACCTTACTTTACCTTACTTACCTTAAACCACCTTAAGGCGACTGTTTGTTGTGATTTGGCCCTATATAAATAACGTTGAATTGAATTTTACTATACTTCTGTTTATTTCTAACGTCTAGTTTTCATTTTTATTTCAGTTAAATAAATGCATAAGTACATAAATGCAAGAAGCCAGGTCATTTGGAAGGAGCTCACAGTAGAGCTGCTACTCCTCCACATGGGAAGAAGCCACTTGAGGTGGTTTGGACATCTGACTAGGATGCCTCATAGCCACGTCCCAGGTGAGTCGTTTTGGGCATGTCCTACTGAGAAGCAACCCCGGGGCAGACCCAGGGATATTTTAGCCATCCTCCAGGAAGAGCTCGAGGAGACCGAGGACAGTGGGTTTAATGGATGTATTAAATAAAATGTTTTTCTCACTGTAACAACCTTATTGATTTTGCTGTTGAGGGCAACTTAGGATGGAAACCATCATCACATGCAGAACAAGAGAAAAAAAGGGGCAAAACACTGCAGTCTCAGATCCATTGCAACATGTCACTCTTGTCAGCATTTTTCAGCTTTTCAGACAGACAGAAAAGCTGCTGCTATACATTGAACTGATGTTAACATTTAATCAGAGCCTAAGCCTAATAAAGGGTAAAAAACAAGATGTAATGGACATGCGTGGTGTAGAAGTGTTTGCTCCACCACTGCAATTTTAAAATCAATGCGTCGTCTGCTGGGGTCATAGACCGATGAACCAGCAAAAAGCCAAATCACATGTTTCTCAGGCCAAGCTGGCAGCTTATGTCGAAATGTTAATCTTCAACTTAAGGGTGTATGGATTATAGCAAACAGAGTGCAGGTGCACACGTATACTTGAGTACAGAGATGTGTGATTCTTTACAGCCAGTTCTTCATGCAGCGTCTGTAGGTTAGGTTTCTAGCACGTCACGCTGTATTCGGCCTGATGCTACTTTTCTCCACCTCCCCCGCCCCCTTTGGATTTTAACATAAATAATAAAATATCATAGAAGGCACAACTACATCTAATCTATTATTAAACAAAAGTGCAACAACAGTGAAAGTGACAGCCCTAGAGAACGATTCTGAGAGCGCTATAGGAACCGGTTGAAGCAACAGAAGAAGGGGCTGAAATAAAGGTTGGAAAACAAGGTAGAAAAAGTAGAAACAACCTTGAGGGTTTGCTGCATGTCAGCTGCTTTTGGTCATTTGATTAATTACAGCTATAATTACATACTTTGAGGAATTAGCAAAAAAACTAAGACTATGTTTCTGGACATTTTTTAAGGGATCTTATTATTCAACCTTATATTGTTCTCGCACGATGCTTTTAACTACGCTCTAGTTCTGTGAATGCTTGAAGGCAAGAATTCACAGCATTGTTGTTGTTTTCTTTATTATTCTGTGAATGCTTGAAGGCAAGCATTATTATTATTATTATTTTGATTAGGAGCAACGGTTTTTGATTTAGAAGCATTTGTTCAACAGGTGCACCGAGGCACATTCAACAGGGCTCTGCCAGAGTGCCTGCATTTTCAGTTGGCAGATCATAGTGTGTAGGGGCGTTCTGATTGGCTGATGATACTTCAAAGTGATTTGAGGAGCATGCAAGTGGTTCAAAGCATTTCTTAGCATTTCAGCTCCGATCTTTCAGCTGCAAGCATTCACAGTAGCATTTTCTTCAGGAAATGCTTTTTCTAGTTTAAGATTACTAGCAATTAACCATACAGATATTTAAAATACTAAGCTGACTAATAGCTAATGTCATGTTTATGTACTTTTTCTTGTCATTTATTACCCATTTTGTTCCAAGAATACAAAGAAACCATTCCCAAAAATTTTTCAGCTCTTTTCACTTATTTAGCCAGCACAGATAAAAATCAACAACGTCTTCCAGTTGCTCCCTTTAGGGGTCGCCACACCATCTCATCCTGTCCCTAGCATACTCCTCTGTATGTCCTCCTTCACTACATCCTGGAGTCCCAACTCTCAGCTCCACACTCCTGCCTTACCTTCTCTTTCGCTGCCTCCAAACATGCCTTCCCCCTCGCCTCAGCAACCGGAGATGGCCGTTGCTAACCCAGGCCCTGACCGATCGCTTACAGAAAGCTCACTCTTGATGATCCACATGTTTGATGACCTTCCTGATGCAACACTGGCCTGTGGTTCCAGTCGCTCCTATCTTTTAATGTCACTTTCTTTGGCTTCTTTAGTCTTATAGCAGTCAGCGAAGCCAAGAGATTTTTTATTTGGGTTTTTTTTTGCGTCTATATTGGCTATTCCTGCACAGAAGTTAAATTTTGCTTTAGTATTAAAGACTATCTTCATGCATACAGGGTTCTTTCAGATTCAGGTGAAAACACAAGTGCAATTTGTCACAGCTATCTGAGTGTGGCTGCTGGGATCACCTCCTGAGAAGCAGCTGTGTCATGACTTGGCAGGCTTAATTTCCAGGAGCAAACAAACTGGAGTCCTGGCTGCTCTTGACTTTTTGGGAGCTTGAAGGCGTCTGGGTGGTCCATTATGTACAGGCGCAGTTACTGGAGGGGGGTAAGTAGCGGCCGAACAAATTATTTTCCTCCTTAATTAGTTACCATGAGTACGACTCAGGTAAAGGTCTGCAGGTGCCGCACTGATTTAAAATAAAGTCTTATGACTTGCAGACTGGAAGGTGTGATCGCTCTGTCGTCGTATGTTAGGCACACTCCAGGTCTGCCATATTCCTCACAGCTGGGTGGGACTGAGACGGATTTTGCATGTCGGACAAGTTGTTAACCAAACAGTCACATGCTGCATGTGCACACACACACACCATTACAGATGCACTGAGCTCCTCTGTTCAGCTGGTTAATAATTCACTCCTGCGGCCACACCGGCGTTAGCTCACACAGATACTCAAGTGACCATTAGCCTCTTTTCTGTTTCTTTTCTCCTTCTTCTATTCTAATGTAGCTGGGCATGCTGTCAGCTGATTGATAGTCGTCACCGCTCGCGACATGCTAACCCAACTCGGTAGCTATTTTGGCTAGCGTCCCGTTTATACTCGTGTGAAGCGGAGGCAGGCGGTGCTCGCCTCGGAAGGCTAACAGTTTAAAGTCTCTGCCTACCTTCTGTATCGATGATTTGCCGCTTCTTCTCAGGCCCATGAGCAGGATTCTGGGTTTGCTGTCGGACGGTGCCGGGCTGTCCTCGATGTCGGCCTCCTCTTCACCATAACCGAAATCTTTGGGGAATGAGTCCGCAACCCCGTAGCTGTCAGACAGCTGTTCCACTTCGTACTGAATCGACATTTTGTCCTAAGCGCGGTTGCTTCCCTTCTGTTCCCCAGTTTACTTTGTCGCTTAGTTGTTTGTTGCGTACCACCCACGTCACCCGATGAAGATAGTTTGTCAATAACGCCTGAGCCACTTGGAAACGCAGAGCGTGATCCCACACATTTCCTTAGGATTTCCTCTCTCCCTGAAAAAAAAAACTCACCATTTGGCCCCGCCCTTTGATTCTGATTCGGTGCTTGGTTTACAATTCGACGGGTGATTGGCCGAGAAGCCTGTCACTTTAATGAGGTTTGTGGCTGTCACCTGACTAGTACTCAGACTTGTTTTGTGAACAATCGCTCGGATGAGAAGCAAATAACCTTTTTAAAATTAACTATTTAAAACCATCCAGAGTTTTCTGCAGTAAAACAATAGTCACACATTGTCTTTGGGGTGAAAAGGGAACATTTAATGAAGACGAACCAAACAAAGTGAGCGATTGTGGTGTTATGCTGCGCTGTTACCAGCAGGTGGAGGCAAACGAACACTACAATGAGGCAGAGGCTTTCATGGTCCTTCTGAAATGTGGGGATTATTTTACTTTCCACAACTGCAGGATATTTCCTGTACCACCCACTAACACCATGGGTAGATTAAAGGTCTATGTCAGTCCTCTTATTTTGTATTTTTTAATCTGTTCTGACTAGATTGTGTAGTTCTAATCAATGTGGTCCTGTTACCCATATTACCAAAAGAATAACTACATTCTTTTATCCTTGACATTTATTCTTGACAATACTCATAAAGGCACTGATTTGCAACCTCATTACCATGCAATCACAACAAACATGTTACGAACATAAAAAAATATTATAAAGCAACCTGTCTATGGTCATGAGTATTTGTCACATTTACGCACTTAACTAAAACACCTAAAACTGTCACTTTGATGACTGAGCTGGACAAATCAACATTTTGAGGGTTTTATTATTTGTTTGTTTTTGTTAAAGATATAACAGAAAATTTAAATATAAAGTTGTTTTTGTTTGTTTCTTTGTTTTAAGCCTATATTGACCTCCAAGACTTCATCGTATTAGGTTCATGACATGAACCTAAGCATGACATGAAGCATGACACGAACCTAGCATTAGGTTCATGACATGAACCTAATGCTACGAGTTATTATATTTACGAGGAGCCCCTGAATGCAACTTTGAGCCCTGCAAGGCAGCTGGTTGCGCGAAGAAGATAAACGAAAGTAAACTTTTAAACCGGCAGTGTACCTGCTTTTTAATATTAGGTGCTTCCACTTTACGCGGAACGCAAAATATAGGAGCTTTTCACAAGAAAAAAAATACTATGGCACATTATAAAGTAAGTCCGTCTGCTGCCATTTCTACGAGTTTTTTAAGAAATTGCTTCATGTCCTGTGTTTTAAACTAGCTAAGCTAACCTTAGCAAGGAGGGGGACTCATCAGGACGTCGTCAGTCCACCTGTGACAGCTCATGTTTGGGCTTTCATGGTGATGGGGTTCTGCAAATGTTTGTGGGTAAAACGAGATTGGATAATGCAAATAAACCAACTACAGCTGCTGTATGCTACTTTCTTTATTACACTTTGAAAATGCAAGGCATGAAGTAAATGGGAATTACAATTACAGAGGACGTTCTAAATCATATTGGGCTACTCTATTCAGGAAGATGGGACAGTTTAAGAGTGTTTTGTGATTAGCTGGTAATAAAATATCTTTTCTTCCAACAGGGTCCAGACCCCAAGAGGGAACAGTTTAGGAGATACTTGGAGAAAGCTGGTGTTGTTGATAGTCTAACTAGCGGTATGGAGCTTCTTTTTTGTCTTTCTGTTAAAGTTAGTCATTTCTCACTACTCACAAAAGATTACAGGGCACACATGAAATGTAGATCCTCAGCTGACAGGGCTACAAATTATTATGACACCAAATAGCCTTAGGGAAAACTGATTGCATTGAAAATCTTTACACCAGTGTTGGATTTTTTTAAATACTGACACATTAACGTGGTTTAAAATCTTGCATCCTGGAGAATAATAATGATTTTCTTCTTACTTTTAAGTGTGAGGAATGATGCCAAACTTCTCATATATTAGATTATACTTTGAGTTAACATAAAAAAACTTTGCCTGAGTAAACACAGCCCAAAATTGCCATTTAAGTCTAGAATTATGTTATCAAAGAACAAGTAAATAGAATCAAGAGTCAATCCAAGTATTTACTGATAATATATGTCAGTTTATTACCCAACTCTTATTCTTTAACTCTCTTTTTCCTCCTGGTTTTCAGTTCTAGTGTCATTATATGAACAACCAGAGAAGCCCAACAATGCTTTGGAGTATCCTTCTAATCGCACAACCTGATTCTGTTGAACCATTATGAGGCTGCAAAAATGATCTTGCTGTATTGACGTGAACCTTCGACTGATATTTTTAAGTCTGGACAGAAAACAGTTGCTTTAAATTCTTTAACCAGCTCCTTCTCCCAGATTTGTCAAGCAGCACCTCGGTGCTGTTGGCCAGACTTCAGCAGATACTGAGGCTCTACAGCAAGAGGTGATGGATCTGAGGCAAAGGTGTGCACGTCTGGCAGAGGAAAATAAAAACCTCAAAACAAGGGTAAGCCTCCAATAGTTCTTGTCACAGAGGAAATGTGTAAAAAGTACCTACTTTACTTTACTTTAGTAAATTAAAGTAAAGTAAAGTAAAAAGTAGGGATGCGTGCAACTAGTTGACTAATTGTCGCTGTTGGACTAGTCGGTACAATGTAGTAGTCGATTAGCCTAATTGTTAAGATTTTAATTAATGCCCAGGTAAATGAGTTTTCCTAAATGTTACGCAGCAATCTGCCAACAGATGGCGCTGCAGCCCTGACATTAGGGCTGCAGCACTCTAATGTCAGGGTGCTGCATTAGTTGCTAGAAATGTTTTATCTCCGTTAGGGTGGCCTGATATGTTTATTAGGTCTAATATTGTTTTACAATGTAACCTGAAGCCCACCTCCCAGGAAATGGCATCATTTTAAGCCATGTATTTCCGACTACATACCCTACGTTTGTACAAAGAAGTGAAAAGAAATTAGAGGGACAAATGTATTTGCTCTTTAAAAAAAAAACAAAAAACTAAACACAACAAAGAATAGGAGCCAGGAGGGGGAAAGTCACAATATTTTATGTTTGTTCGCCGGCACCACATGTAAAACACCAGAACACCACTGAAAGGGAATTAACACACGCAATGCAACTGCACAAGCATGAACGCCGGCATTAATTTATTTTAAATTTTTATGTTTTTTAAAATTGTTTTAGGTATCTGTCAGTCTTCACGGACAAACAATGAATTCCTGAAAGGCTCATAAACTCAATTAATAGATGTTTTTCTTTTCTCTCACTAGCTGCAGCGTTATGAAGCTGTATCTGAAGATGGAGGCACGGCTAACTAAACCCCAGCAGCACTTTTTCTTTTGTCACTTTAAAATTTGAAGGCAAGACGTCACTATTAGGTGAAAACTAAGAGTTTTTATGCTATACTGTTCTGTTTCTTTTGTAAACCTCAGTTTCCAGCTGATTTCTTTTGGTTTAACTTATTATGTACATCAATGTATATATGTTCATTTAGTCTTTAGTATAGCTTTATAGCAGAAACCACCTTTCAACATGACTGTGAGTTAATAGACAGGAGTCATTACTGTTGATTTTACTTTTCTGGTCTGCTTATAAACACACAGACACACTGCTCAAAGTCTGTGTTATTTACAAAAATCTGGTGTAGGTGCACAAAAATATATCACTTGTAAAATAAAATGCTGTCTTGTAATCTTTTTTTTTGTCAATTTCAGAAACTTTATAGGAAACTATTGGTTCTTCTGTTGTAATGTGACAGATTTACTGTGGTCATTTACAACACACAGCACACCAAATTTAAATGAAACACAGCACAAAAACCTTGGGAACCAGAGCACATTGTGATGTGTTGTAAAACCGATCTGACAAAACTGTTAGTAAAGTCACCTGTTAGCTGTACAGTGTCATTAAATGTAAAGCTTATAAGAGCGCAGAGGACTGGGATATGGTTTTTGACTGCCTTTTGATGGAGGGCAGTCCACTGCCTGCATTTGCCACTCCATATGAATGTGTCAGTGCTGTTTTTGCACTGTGGAACATTTAAAAGACTCATTTGAAATGATCTACAGGCTCCCTGGTGCATCTTCTGCCAATGTGGGAATGAGAAAGGAGAGTCTGGGCTTACTCTTTCACTGGTGTGATCCTTCTTACTTTGACTGGGATGATTCCGAAAGTCCTCACCCTCCTGCTTTGGATTGATCAGGGAATCACAGCATGGGGAGCAAAGATTGTTGGTAGTCAAGGTGGAGTTACATTATTGGGAGCTTTGAGCTGAACATTTGGAATCATCTAAATCCTGATGAAAGAACAGCTGAAGGTTTGATAAGATTTGGGTGCATTGTTCTGTCCTGCAGCCTCTTCATGAAGAGGTTCTAGTGAGTTCGAACAGAGGGTTCTTAGAATGCAATGTTTCATATTTGCACAATATATTTATTTATTTTACATTTGGAATTATATTCATCAACTTCATTCCTGTTGTCAGGAAAGAAAATGCAGAAAGCTGCATCAACAGACAAAGATTATTTCAGGGATATCCACAGATATGTTCTCTGTCCATGTCTTAATAAAGCAATCCTCTTCAGCATGCTATTATCTCTACCAAGGCCTGTGTGGTGCAGTTAATTTACCTCACAGTAGCACAAACAGGCTGCCAGTGGTCACTTAATTCTGCATGGGTCGTGCAGCCCTGACACGGTCACCCAAAATGTTTTTAACTTTAGTGCCCTCAGTGAATCCCCACACAGCATCTAAACCTTTGTGACCTGTTCTGCTGAACTGCTGCCAAAAACAAAATGGACCCATGTGAACTGTTGAGGGAAGGTTGTCAGCACTACTCTAACCAGAGAAAGTCAATACCAACAGCTTTACTGATGCATTTAGATCACAGCTACACAGTAATGGGTCGTAACACTGATATGAACCTCAAACTCTGCTGGTCAGTGCTCTTTGTGTATTTTTTATGGCAACATTGAGACAGCATTGTCTTTACACACTGTGATGCTTCATACATTTAACTGCACACATGTTGGGGTGGTTGTGGCTCAGGAGGTAGAGCAGGCCATCTACCAATCGGGAGATTCATGGTTTGATTCCTGGCTGCTCCACTCTGCATGCCTTATGCAAGATACTGAACCCCAAGTTGCTCTCCGATGCAACCGTTCTAGTATGAATGTGTGTGAATGATAATTAGCTGTAGAAGGAAGTGCTTATATGAATGGCTTATATTGTATGCCAATATGTTGTATAAAGTGCTTAGCTAGAGTAGAAAAGCTCTACATAAGAACTAGTCCAAATGGACCAAATGGTACTCCAATTTACCAAATGGAAAACATAAATAGTATGCATATGGTGCTTGCTCCATTGTTATCATAATATGCTTTATTGTGCCAGCCAACTGCAGAGATTTTATTTATATACACAACAGTCATCTTCTACTTACCTTGTCTACTAGTCACTGGGGCATCTTAATCACAATACATTAAAAGAAAATGATCCAAAACACACCAGGAAGTCCACCTCTGAATGGCTAAAACACAAAAACAAAATTAAGGTTTTGGAGTGGCCCAGTGAATTTCTG
The DNA here is from genome assembly GCA_015106715.1 of Bujurquina vittata. Taxonomy (NCBI): domain Eukaryota; kingdom Metazoa; phylum Chordata; class Actinopteri; order Cichliformes; family Cichlidae; genus Bujurquina; species Bujurquina vittata. Next base: position 20,800 of record VUQK01016947.1, read on the forward strand.
GCCTTAAATTAGATTGCTTTGCCATGACCTTAAACAGGCTGTTCATTGTATTAAAAAAACAAAACACAGTGGTGGTGTTCTTACTGCCGAGGGTGATGAACCAAGTGGAAGAGAATGGATGGACAGATTAGAACTTCCAATAACCACTTTTCAAGTTTACTTGCAGTTAATAAAATTTTGTATATCAACAACTACCCACAATAACCAATAAGTATCATCATTAGTTTTGGTGATAACTCACTGTCTAATGCTAATGATACCCCCAACACATGCGCTGGGCTAAAATTATTTTCTGGCTAGGCCCCTGATAACTCCTTATGTGTTTGTATCAAACTGGTTTGAGTCAATGCTCTTTTGGAGAGAGATTTAAGGCAATGGGTCAAATGTTCAGTTTAGAGTTGCCTCATATGATACTTAAAGACTGTGCTCCTTTGTTTTGGTTTTGGGCAATCGATTTTGACTGCCTTTTGCCAGTCCATATGAATGTGTCAGAGCTCTTTTCACATTGTGGTGCATTTTAAAGACCCATTTGAAATGATCCATAGCCTCCTTGCCGCACTTTCTGCTAATGTGTGACTGGAGAAAGGAGAGTCTGTTGAAGTGTTGAAATAATTCAGAAAACAGTTTTATAGAACAGTCAAGTGGTCAAATGTGTTTTCTCACTGTTGGTATTTTACTTGTCATGTTGACAGGGAAGGCACTGCCTCCCCTGACTGCACCTCACTGAACTTTACTGCCTATAGTAGTTGATACTATGTTCTCAGATTGCGTATATTGTCTTTTTCCCAATGCATATAGTTTCACATGTATCATTTTGCTTTTCTCCATTTCACCAATTTAGTCAAGTTTCAAATAAATCCATCACATTTCATTTTTGTGTCTGAACACTTTTTTACTCTACCAGGGTTAATACAGGAATTCTACAGTTCAATTTACTACCTTTTACTACCTATTTTTACTACCAGCACAGAATCAAGCATCAACCTTTTTTTGGGGTAGCGGTGGATTCACAGCAATAAGCCATATAAGATGATAGCCCATCTCTCACTGAAGACAAAACTTTATCCCACTTTCTTTAAGGTGTAACTGTGATTTTGTCTTGACTAAGACCTCACACACATTATTATTCCAAACGCATTTCAAGAAGACTTAGGACATTTTTTTTAAAGAATATAAACAAAATGCAATGAAATTCAAGTTTCCCAAGCCTATGATTTATGTTCCAATAGAATATTGGAATACTGGTTTGGTGGTGAGGTGTGACGGCAATACTTGTGCTCGTAGATGACCTTGATGTTGCGGTTGCAGTGCTTTGTGTAGCACCAAAAACAAAATAGGGATCTGGTGCCTGCACGCGTGAATCTGCTGCTGGTGAATGGTGGATGCTCGGTGTGATTTGATCACCGTCACAGCGTTCCAGGTCAATTTTATATTTTTCCTGCACACTTTACAAATTGCCTCTCAATCATTCCCCATGACCGACTTAACCCTATGGGGTCCAGGGTATATTTGGCCATTTTTGACTACTTTTGTTTTTAGCTTTATAGTTGATCTTAGAAATTGTTTACCTTGCCTTGTTTGGTATAATTTTTTCAGCACCACCTCATGATTTCTTTCATTTTGAAATACTGTATTAACACATTGTACTTATAATCACACAAAAACCTAAAATCAGAGTAGAAAAAAATGTGATTTTTTTACTGTAAGAATCACAAACATGCTTAACAAATTATTTTTAGAACTTAAAATGCAAGTATAAGTTGTAAAGTTTCACAGCTTGTGTAAAAATATAGTAGATACAGTTATATACAACCATTCACATTAAAATATATAAAAAGGCCTCAGGCGTTTTTCTGTTCAAACATTTACAGAACAATCGGGACTCACATTAAGATGTTAGACAAATTATTTATGCCACCTCAAAAAACAGTTTCTGTCCTCCACAGACCGAGGGGCCCATCACAGGCAAAACTTGCCAGTAATATTGTCTCTTTTACCACCGTTACACCTGCTCCTCAGCAGCCAAATACACCCAAATGCATCGCGTTACCGCATACTTTTCTGATTGCTTGATATGGTGCATTTTCCACCAAAAGGAAAGGAG
>VUQK01016948.1:0-14644 GCA_015106715.1 Bujurquina vittata
TTTTTTTTGGGGGGGGGTTTGGGGGGGGGGGGGGCTGGTTTTTATGACTTTGAGTTGGATCCACTAAATGAGATGACTCTTTAAGAAAGCGAGCTCATTGCCTTGGAGGGAAACTTCTGGTTCTGACCTGCTATAAGAACCAGATGGACACATTCTCATTTTTGTAACATTTGCATTGGAAAATAAATGAATCTTTTGACAAAATAAATGTAATTAAATTGTACACAAGTGAAAAAAAGAGCTTTTTCTTTAAGCATTTAAGTTTGAAACATTCCAAATGCCTTTTTTTAATAATGTCAAGCAGAAGTTAAAAGTGTATTTATACAAAGCGTATCATGCATTCAGCATCTCTGTTGAGATGTCAGTTCATTATGGGTCAATGAATTTGGCAAACAGTTCCAGTTTCAGCTGCAAAGCTTTTTGAACCTCTGCAGCCACAGGGGCACATGCCTAGAATATCAGTGTAATCCTTATATTGCATGAAAAATGCATGAATTACCAGGAAGTGTGCTGAAATGAGCAAAAACTGGCTATAAGTTAAACCTATATTATGGAATTATTAAGGCACTATTTTGAGAACAATAAGGATACAATTAAAGAGGAGAAAATGTTTTCAGAACAAACAGATCACCTCGTGTTTGTAACTCTCCATTCGATGCAGAATTTAATTTGTTAAGGACAGAGACAGTGAGAGGGAGAGCTCGCATTTCCATGAAGTGTTTCATCAAGCGTATAACAAGAAGGTACAGTGTGAGGAAGAGAAATTTTTCAAAGAAGAAAGAAAGTTGGGCTGAGTGCTAGAACAGAGAAGCGGAGCTGATGTGTTGTCAGATGGACTCATAACCTGGTTAAGGCAGATCAGAAAGGGAGAGCCAGCGCGAGAGAGAGAAGGGAAGAGAGGCAGGTCTGTCATGCACAGCACGGAGCCTTTTCTTCTCCTCTTGTCAATTAGAGCAGGCAGCGCTGCACCTGCATGTGGATACCAGGCCAGCGCTTCCAGCCAGCGTTCACCTCGGCACTGGGCCCGCTGTCCAACCAGCTCTTAATGAGGGGCTTTGTGTGGATAAAGGGGGCTGGTGCGTATACTCAGGCGCCCATACATGGCAATTAGGTTGAATCAATCCTAGGCAGATCAAGGCCTCACGCTTCTCCCTCGCTCTCTCTCTTTGATACGTTACGTTTTATGCTTTCCTTAAGTAAGAATGATGGACAGACATGTAGACATGGAACTGCGAGATCTTCAAATGCGTGGGTATGGAAATGACTAACTGTAATCCTCACAGAGTGAATCATAGCGGATGACTTCTTTGCTGCATATGTGAAAGCAAAATTCATTATAAAACAGAATTTACATAGTTCATCAAAAAAACTAAACTTGGCCCAGCTTGCTGTGAGGCGCACATTCAGACACTTCAGCCCACTTTTAGTGGGATGCATTTCACAGTCGTCTTTTCTGCAACACTGAGAAACAATTAGGATCTTAATGCTCAAACAAAAATTGTGGGAGTCGATGAAATGAATTACCAATAACTTGAAAATTGAGTTGGCTCCAAGATTTAAACTCTACAAACCTTGACTTTATGGTTTAAAGCTTTGAGAGGAGCGTTGCAAATAGGGACACGTATTTACTGAGCTGTCACAGATTATGGCAGAGAAATGTAAATTCAGCGTACAGCGTGCCACCCACAAATATCTTTGTTTCTCCTCTGAGAGCGACGTTTTGAAAAGCGCTCGTTACCTACGTTATGTGAATAATGGGAAGGCATACAGCAGGAGACTAATGTGTAAAATGTCTCCGAGTAACCAACTACCAAAAGTTCAAGGGATAAGTGCGCCATTCCTGAGACGTAGTACAGTCAAACTGTCAGTCAAAGGCCCTGCACGATCATTGCAGTGTGACAGCAATGCCATCCAGATTTTATTGACACTGCGTGAAAGCAGCATGTTTAAAGTTACCTGGGGTTATTTTTACATGCATTCAATGTGATGAGTTTTGCCAAAGCAGCTCGGTTATTGAATGGTTCCCAACATGCCTGAATCAGTCGGTACAGCTGATCCATCGCTGCGATTGAGAAGATAGCACATCACGGTGCATTGTGGTGTACTGATTTTAAAAGGTGGCCTGTGGTTATCATGTTTCCAACAAAGCATGTAATTGTATTATTGTTGCAAAGCCGCAATAACATTGTGTTCTTCTTCATTTTCTTCTTTCATCTGTGTTTAAAGAAATGCTCCATCTCTGCTATTGCATTTGCAGGTTTCAAACACAAGTGTGCTTAAACCTGAAAATTAGGAGGTCTTCAGTAAAAATCTATTCTCCTCATCTCCCACTTCATGTGCAAATGGCAGTGGGCCTCACTCTACACAATGATCAAATCCTCAGATGATTAGTTGAGTCCTTTAATAGAATCTGAAACATTCACCGACATCAGCTTATTGGACACTGTCAGCATGAACTTTTCATACGCTTGCAGTCTCATTCTTCTATTTATTTGCTGCCGCCGACTCAGTCATCTCACTGTTGGTATTCTATAAGTTTGCTTCAACTTTGATACAGTTTTATTGCAACCAATGTTAAGTCATCATTTACCAGCTGTCATCTAAATCTCCACCTATATTCTTCATCAGACCCAGCTTCAGTCTTTCAGTCATCCAAAGGTTCAGCTCATAGTTTATAGTCTGAAACGGTTCATGTGTGGCTCACAATGCTGACATACTGTAAAGTGATGGCTCTGCTGTAATCGCCACACGATCTTTTATGGAAAGACTTTTGGAGCATTGGCTCGTGCCTTCTAGCCTTAAAGGACATCTCTTCGCAGTGTTTAACTGGGACTTCTGTATGCATCTCTAGCATGTGCAAACACAAGTCCCAGTTCTTTTGCACTTCCTGAGTGATAGCCGTGAGTTCAGACTGATAGGTGTAAAATGGAGGGCTATTACAAAAGGCATCAGGTGCAGCTGTTAAGGGCTGCAGAGAATCTGTGGGTACTGGACAAAGAGGACCTTTGCTACTTGAAAGGCTGAAAGGTCCCCACGTGTCTGACATTCAAAATATCATGATCATTGTTGGCAAGAGGCAAGAAGAATAATGCCTGCAAACTGGCATCAAGAGTGAGGTCTGCTCTCAGGCTGCATGGGTGGAAGGAGATGCCTGCACCGTCCTCACAGCCTCAGCAGCTGCTCCCTGTGGACAAGCACATTGTGCAGATGCAGCATGACTGAATAAAGCTACTATTTTCTCATTAATGCATCCCCAACACAACTGTAAGACAATGTGTATTTAACACTACTGAATAACACGTCAGATTCAATCTCATATTAACAGCTGCTGGGTCCCAATAATCCAGCCTTTACTCTTATAAGAAATCTGTAGATGGATTAGGATTAATGAGTCTGTCACTTCCTGAGAAGAGAACTTTTGTTATTGACTGTAATAAAGCTACAAGTTTGGAATTTATTTCCAAAGTTCGTCTGTGCTCATTCAAGATATCACAATAATTCTGTTTTCTCCAGTTTGTACTCACTTCTTCTTCAGGCATCCTTCAAGGATTCCTCAAGCATTAAGGAAAATTAGTTTCCCAGACTGCATTCCCCTCCTGCAAAACCAGCTTCATTACTTTTTAAAGAGAAGGCATACAATAAGGTTACATGTTTTCTATTGTTATCCTAGATCACAGCTAGCATTGTTGTTATTCACAGCATCTTCACCTAAAGATATAGATAGATAGATAGATAGATAGATAGATAGATAGATAGATAGATAGATAGATAGATAGATAGATAGATAGATAGACGGGGCCAGGTCAGAGGAGCAATTTGAAAAGGTAGTAGCGACATGAATGAGGTGGTGCATGTTGGCCATGTGGACAAGTGGGCATGATGACCAGATAGGCTACAAAAATAGTGCCTCAGCATGTGGCAAACCTCAAAGAGTCAAAATTCCTCCGTAGAGAAAAGTGGCTGAGGAAGTGGTCTCAGTGAAGCCTTCTTTCATATCAGAATCTCACAGCAAGTTTTGAAAATAAATCAAAGGAACTAAAATGTTCTTCAAAGAAAAACCCATGTAAATTTGCTCTTTTAGGACACCTTACCATCTGACAGTGAGCCTTCTTTCAGGTCAGAAAAGGAAAACTGAAATAAACTCCAGCAGATGAGTGCCCTCCACTGCCTTCAACACTGTGGGGGTGTGTGGGTCAAGACTCCATCATGGAGTCCAGAGGAGCACACTGCCGTTGGAGCAGAGCTGGGCAGAGAGTGCCTTTTCTGGCTCCGGGCTCAGTGACACATGCGTTGACCTAAACACACATCAGTGGGTGGAAAAACATCAATGCTTCATCTGATGTAGGTGCCCAAGGTTTTATGTTTTCACCAATTACAGCTCAGCACTGACTGCTGTTTGATCCAATATACTCCAAAGAAATAAAGCTCAGTGTGGCCATGTGGTTATTTGTGTGCTAGGTTCTACTGCACATAACCTACTTTTTCTTTGCAGATGCTCATGTGTTAATGCACTGCATCCCTCATGTATAAATATAAGTTCATATGTCCACATCCTATATTAAAGAAGGACATTTTTAGTATGGGTAACAGGGATCCTGGATGTCAAATTATTCTTTAGAGTTTATACACATATGTTTCTAAAATTCTCCTTTTCCCCGGTTATTAAATGTCTGAGCCACACTAGAGTACAAATAGGATGGCAGCCTTTCTTTTCATCACAAAGTGACTTCACAGGTCACCTGATGGGAGCCCGATGAGTGCTTATGTCATTAGGTCGCTGTCCTGGAGCAACTACATGACTACTGCGCAAAAGATTTACTTAATAAGGAACACAAGTGAAGATGGCAAATGTGTTATGGAGACAAAATGTATGTCAGTGGTGGTCAACCAGCTAACCTTGATAAGTAAATTCTGGTCCCTGACTGAGAAAGGTGGAAAGCAAGAAAAATGATATACAAAAACACCCAAAAATGACATTAAAATAAGACCAATATTTCATTTTGGATGAATAGCGCTGGGTTATTTTTGAACCTCTTCTTCCGGCTGCTCCCTTTTGGGAGCCAGTGAACATACTGGACAGCATCCCTTGTCCAGTATGTTCACTATCCCTCCTTTGTTCATGCCCAAACCAACTTTATCTCCAAACCACTCAACTTGAGCCATCCCCTTTCTAATCTTCTCCATCTTTGTCACTCCCACTGAAAACCTTAACATCTTCAGCTCTGCCACCTCCAGCTTGGCCCCCCAGTCTTTCCGTCAGTGCCACCGTCTCCAAACCATACATCATACAGTAGCAGGTCTCACTACCATCTTGTACAGCTTGCTGCTATCCTTTGATCACAAACCACCCCAGACACTCATCTTCACCCAGCCCACTGTTACACCTGTCTCCCTCTCATTCACACACATGCATTCTGTCGTGCCTCTACTGACTTTCCTCTTCTCTCCAGGGCATACCTCCACCTCTCCAGGCTCTCTTCCACTTGTTTCCTAGTCCTGTCTGCAAGAATCACAGTCCATGGAAGCTCCTGCCTGATGTCATCTGCCAACCAGCCCATCACCACTGCAAACAAGAAGGGACTCAGAGCAGATCCCTCAGGTAATACCAACCATGGCAGCCCCTCCTTGGTCCGATCTGTCGCACTACCTCATCACTGTCTCACTGTCCTCATACATTTCCTGCACCACCCTTACACACTTCCTCACGCAGTATTACAGCTCCTCTCCAGAGCCAAGAAGACACAGTGGAACCCGTTTTGATCTTCTCTATCCTCCTTCATCAGTACTCTCAAAGCAATCGTTGTATTTGCAGTGCTCTTTCTCAGCATGAAGCCACACTGCTGCTCGCTGATCAGCTCTCCTCTCAGCCTTCTGTAGATTCAGCAGCTCTTTCCAAAGCTTCATTGGCGTGACTCATCAACTGTATCAAACTAATCAACTTTACGTACTATAGTTCTGTACGTCACCCTTGTACAATACTCCTCCACTGCCCTCCCTCCTAATATTAGAAGAAAGTGTTAAAGTGTGTGTAACAAGGTTCTTAAGTGTAGCAGCTGCTGTGAACAAAGTTACTTTCAAAGCTGATGCACATACAGCCATATTCTCTATATTAGGTAACACTAGATGACTCTGTGCGCTACAACATGTTATCATTGGGGGGATTTTGGGTGAAGCAACCAGATAAACTGATGCTACTCAGAGCTTACTCTCCTGAGAGTGAGAGTGAGGAAAGGAGAGCGCATGTATGAATCAGAGGCTGATGCAGTCAACTGCAATCTTTTCCTGGGTGCTGCATGATTATATCCATAAACTAAGCAAAAAAAAAACCCATCGAGGCATTTTAGCAGATGTGGGAGATATGAAGCAGGGCATGTGGCTATTTGCTGTAAGGCTGGAAATATTAATTTACAGGCAACATCAAAAAACAACAGACCAATATTTCGTTAGCACACCTCATCGGGTTTTTGTTTGTACCTCAAACCGCGTCACTGCCTGAGACGCTTTTCCTTTTTTCTGTCTTTCACAAGTTCCACACCTACACTTTTACCTTTCTTTTTGCGTTGCAGGCCTTCCTTTGCCAAGGTTGGCGCAGCTCTGCTTTACATATTTCTTTTCCATATTGACCATCTGTCTCACACAAACAGCTTTTTGAATGATCTCTCTCTCACACAAATGAATGCTACTGGATTTTTTCTTTTACTCCTCTCCATCTGCGAAGATGCCTATGATTAAAGATTCTTACATAAATAAGAATAACTCTTTTGTTTTGTTTTTTTTAATATAAATGTCAGTTGTTGTTTTTTGTTGTTTTTAAGAAATTCAATGCAATGTCCCCCTTTTTGCCTCGTGAATGAGATACAACCTTGGCAGTAATGTACCAATGAAAATCCTACTCAAGGGTAGAAGTTTATTTATTAAATATAGTGAGCCCAGGATGTCATTATTCTAGAACAGTAATTAGACTGCAAGGTTGTTTGACTGTGGTAGGCGGTACATGCATATGAATTTTATTTCTGAACTCATTAAAATATTTATATACGTGTGTGTTAGAGAGTGTGTGTGTCAGCTGTGTACAACCAGCACTGCTTATACTGAAGTTCCCAAAGGTCCTCAGACTGTAACTGACCTGAACCTGAATGAACGGTGCTCCATAATCATCTGTCTGAACCACGCCGTGTTGGACTGGGGTGCTTCAGATGGTCAGCAGAGCCTTCCTCTATCAAAAGGAAACTTTGACATATCTTTATTGTAATTGGCCTCAGAGGTAATAAGAAACACTCATCACCCCATTGGCCTACCGCTGAGCTCGCGGTCCCATTATCCCCCACTCGTTCCAGTTCATTGAACCTCCAGGGAGGCTGGCCAGAGTGGTGCAGGAGAGGATGGAGCTTTCCTTTCATTAAGAAGATCCATGTTCTTTTGATGCCTATCCAGGCACTAATTGACATAGAAATATTAATGGTATGAGAAATGTTTGATAAATAGTTGTAAAACCTTTAAAGAGAAGACCTGCATCTCCTGCTCTGCTTCTCTCCTTAACTTTCTGACATGTCATCATTTTACAAGCTATATTGCCCCATGCAAAAAAAAAAAAAAAATCATTGGTGGTTAATGCATCCAGAAGTACTCTCCAGTTATCACTGGGGTTAGTTATACATCAGGACAGTGTGTGTGTGTGTGTGTGTGTGTGTGTGCGCGAGTGTGTGCGTGTGTGTGTGTGTGTGTGTGTGTGGAGGAGGAGGTGGAGTTCAGAGACCTTTCTGAAGCATTCGAGAGTCTTCCCTCCAGCCTATCTTGCTCTTGGATTTTTGACCTCTGTTTTTCCATCTGGGCATAAAAGAAAATTCCTCAGATATCGTCTCACTTTTTAAGTTATTTACTGTGTTTTTCCATCAATATAAGTTGTGCTTTTAACATCCTCACCAAACGCAGCAAAAGTTACAACTGCGGATCAGAGGTTGGGTCTAAGCAAACGCCGATGCCCTTCGTCGCCCTCTACGCCACTCTTCTCTTTCTGTGTGTTGCTCTCCTCATCACCTGAGAATGGAGGTGGAATTTTAGCTCTGAGCTTGTCTTTCATTTTGTCCATTGAAATTACATTAAAAGAGAACTGATTTTCATGGTCAACGCTGCACTTCACACTCAGAGGTTCAGTCTGAAAGAAATAACAAAAAACGTGCTCCTTCAGAAGATGGAGAGTTTATTAGAAACAGCCTTTGGAGTCAGTGCAGTCAGTGGTATTAGCAGAGGGTGTGAATATATCACTTTTTAAACTTCAAAAAACGTATTTAAAGGCAGTTCACTCTCAGTTATGTGTTACATCACTTCAAATAATGACCAGTGCAAAACAAAATGAATGTGACTCTGAAGAGCAGTGGTAAAGAAATCGATACATAAATAGCATCAGGAAATTGCATGTATTTTTTCCACTTACTTTTTACCCTCTTAACTCCTTTTCCCAAAATACTATTTAATCATGTGTTTTAAATGTAGGTGGAACGTGAAATGGCTGCAGCTGAATAACTCATCATCACCAGTTGCGTGGTTACTTCTCAGGCAGGTTAAAAAGAATGTGTCTGCAGCTTGCACGAAGCTACTTTAGCACCTGTGATCACAGCTAGCCGTTGCTCAACAACACCAGGAGTTAACACCTGGCATTGTTGGCATCTGCAGGTAAGGGGGGGGTGTAGACACACATGAACAAATGGATTTCCACTCGTGTGCAGAAAGCTACGGCCCAAAATAGTGTGTCCGGGGATTTTCAAAATTACCTACTTGCTGAGTTCAGTCACAGTAAATGCTTTAAAAAATCATAACTGGTTTCCTGAGCTGGCCTGAGGCTGGCCAAGAAAGTACTCAATCTTGGTTTTCATGATGCTAACGCTCTTATTATTAACTTTGTGCAAGGTATCGCATTTTTGGATAAGAAGGAGAAAGCCAAAAGGAGGCTGAAAGTAGCAGAAGCTATTATGATGGTGCATTATTTCCTTGCTGCCCTGTGGTGGCTTGGATGGGCCTCGGCACTCGTAAAAACATTACAAACATTAAGCACCCTGTTTTCTACCGGCTGCCATTTTCAAGACGGGGACATTTGCTCAGTCATGCTCTCTCATGCACTTCTTTGACTTCCACTTTACTGATGCTGTCATTTTGGAAACATTTGCTCACTAACCACCCTTCTTCTCTGCTCTTCCTCCCTCTGTCCTCCACTCATTCCTCTCTCACGCTCTCCTCATCATCATCTTCCTCCTTCTCCGACACACAGAGAAGATAACATGCAGCAGTTTCAGTCCTGGCTGTGTAACGACTTAGCACACCCATTTGTGGCTTTTATATTCATGCCATGCACCTCAAATAGCATGGAGAATTACATCCTCTAGCCTCAGCGAAAAAAGGAACATAGCAAAACAGAAAGTGCTACAAAAACATACAGTATCATAGCTCAAAGTATTAAAATGCAGCCAAAATATAAATCCCACTAATGATACCACAGGGGATAAAAAAGTACTACAAGGTCAGTAAATTCAGACACATTAGCCTATAAATCCCCACAGAAATATCGTAGTGATTTCTCCACAGCACCCTAAGCACCGCTGCATTCTTGGCAGCGCAAAAATCATCTTAACAAAGGACTACATTCATTCCATCTTTGTGTTACGTGGAAAGCAATAAAATCCTCTCCTGAAACCATGTGCTTGGCTGTATTGGAAAGGAGGTGCGTTTTAGCGCTTGGCCGCGCGGTGGCATCATGCGCTGCGCTGCTGCTGCTGCTGCTGCTGCTGCTGAAGCATCAGATCCCAGCGTTACCTCATGAAGAACCCGGGACTCGTCCTCATCCGACGCACTGACAGCCGGGCTTTCCTCTACGGCGCGGTTCTGACGATCACCCTGTGACTGCGTGCAAGTTTCTCCGCTCAGCGAACTGCTCTTCTCCTCCGCTTCTGTCAAGCCGAATTGCCGACCTTGACGCTGCGCTCTGGGGAGGAACTTTACGGGGGTGTGCTCCATATGTGGCGCTCCTCATCAGAAAGGAACGGATTCAAGGAAAAGTCTGTTCTGTGCTTTGAGAGAAAGAACTGCAAGCAGTCCGTCGGAGACACGGCGAAGGAGGAAGTTTTAAGTAAAGCGAAGAAGACGAAGAACAAGAACAAAACAGGAGGATTCAAGGACGCAAGGAAAAGTGTTCCATGAGGTGCAGCTCGTCTTCTTACAGGTGCAGCAGGAGACTGGCTGTATTTGGACTCAACGTGGATTCATCTGATTGAGTTGCATCCTTCACATAAAGACGCGCGCCGTTCACAGGGCAATATTTCACCATCCACGAGGCTTGTGGAACTGTAGCGAACTTAAAGTGTAAAGCACGCTGCTCACCACAGGCTACGACAGCAGCTCCGAGGTCGGCGCGCTCTGCTCCACTTCAGTGGTCGCAGGTCCTCCGATAGAGAGACTGGCAGCAGGCGGGCAGCAGCACAGCCACACCGGGACTAGGACACTACAGCATGTTTGAGGCTCGCCGGGCACTTGTTGTCCAGTCCTCCCGGTTTGGGACCATGTTTGAGGACTCCTCTAACAGATCGATGTGGCGCGCCGCATGGATTTTATTTTTTTCCTTACTCATCCACTGCGCACAACCTCAAGGTAAGAGGAGCGCTGGATCGCTCCGGTACCCAGTGTCTGTCACGCTGGCCCACTGGTGTCGGTGCCTACCTGCTATGTTAGATTTTACTATGGAAGCGTTTCCGGTGTGGTGGGGTTCATCCTTTTGCACGTAGCCCACAATTTTCTCATTAGACTTCCCATCACAGTGACACAGCTCTCCATCGCTTAAATGTGGCAGCACTCACACACTGGCATCCATTGGTGCTTTAATAGACGTTTAAATGAGACTTTTGCCCACATGCGTGCCCCTCATACCTGAGCTTCACGTATCAAACTTCATTAAGTTCATCCGTGCCTTTAGATCAGAAGCTTCTCAGATTGTGTTTTTTTATCGTAACACAATCTTACAGTTTGAACGTGCTTAATGAGCTCTTCTAATAGCACGTGCCATTATGCGCCAAGCTGTTAAAATCTTAAGCTGATTAATAAGTACACAATAATTAATCACTCTCCCCCTCAGGAAACGAAACTTTGCACGCATGCACACGCACATGCACGCGGAAACGCAGACGTAAAGTATAAGTATTGAAAACAAAATTAATTGGTTTTCTGAGAATTGCGCAGCCTGAGCCGAGCGAAGCAGTGTGGCGGTCGCGGGGAATCGGTGGCGGCGTTTTATCTTCTGTTTCCCGAGAACGACTCAAATTCTCAACGTAATAATCCCACAAGAGCTCCTGTAAAATTTCTGTGAAGAAAGAAAAACGGTCTGCTGTAACCTCTTATTTAAGCCCTGCGAGGTGGTAGTTTTGATTTATTTATTTGGGGGTCCGGGAGATTAATGTCTGTTGAAAACATGTTGGCCTTACGCACAATGGTCGGGAGTTCGCACCATGGGTTCCTGCGGCTGCTCCAGGGGCTCCTCAGCAAAGTAGAGCCTGAAAATGATAAACTTGACTGAAGGTTGTCTTCTTTCTTCACATTTCAAAGCCTCGTCACACACTGCACAAAGTGGAACTTTTGTACCTTTGACCTCTCATTTAGGCACGTATGTTCAAACATATGCACTCTGAACATGGACACACAGTCCCAGGATGACAACACTTTTGTTCTTTGCCTTCCTCTGCTGCACCACCTCCTCACAGGTAGTTGGGATTCAGGTATTGATGCCGCTATGAAGAGAGAGTATTACCTCTCAAGACAGACTCTAAACCCTTGTGGGGCTTACTGAATAGTACAATGCAGATGGATAAAAACAGAACAAAAAAACAAACAAATAAAAAAAAAACCCAAGGCAGATATCATCATATCCCAGCGCCTGACATTTACAGGAGACTGATAACTCATGTGTCCTAGGGATTAAGAGTTCTGCCATTGTTGTTTCCTCTTACTCTATAACTGTGTCTCTCTCGCTGTTGCTATCTGATTTGGCCCAGGATTCTCTCCCTCCCTCTGAATGCTTATTTAACCAAGCAAGTTAAACAGGAACACATTATTTACAGAGGTGGCCTGGGGAGTATGTTTGCCAGTTTTTCTTCTTTGGTTACGCACTGATGCTTACAACATTATGCATGCACGTGACTATGTATGTTGGGGATGAAGGCTTGCAATCACTCTCACTCTTTCAGCTCAGCCGATCCAGCAGTGGCTCTCGGATTCCATTACATATCACTCTTGGGTCAGAAAATGTAGGATTTAATTGGACTCTCTTCAGACCATTCAGAGTGCAGCTCATTGAAAGTGACCCCAGTGTAGGATGCTCTCTTTCCACCCGATGATTAAAGAACATGATGAGGCGAGTAGTCTGCCTCTGGATGGACATGTCAGCCACTGCTTGCCATATTTTAATGACCAGTGTGCTAAAACAGCTTTTTAACGATGGGAGAACAGCCGTCATCAAACCAAAGTGCTATAAAGTCTTGCTTTAGGCCTTAGTGAGCAAAGACAGATCTTGTTCGGTTCTTTTATTTTGTATAAATTGTCATTCACTGTCATTGTGTGGCAGTAGGGGGAAAAGGGGGGGGGCTGTGCTAATTGATGCACATCAGAATTGAACTGATGGCAAAAAACAGAAAAATGCATTTAGTCCATCAGTAGTTTTGACGATAGCAAAGATTCTGTTTCAAAGAGCCTTTAACTTTTATTTTTGGTTGCACATTGTTTGCTTGAAACTGAATAAAAAGGCCTTTGTGAAAACTCAGTCTGGATATTGTGTTTAAAGTGACAGTTAGAAGGGCTGTCTGGTCTGTCCCACTGTTCACTCTCATTCGTTTACTGAGGTCATGCCGAGACAATGCTGGGCTCGCCCGCTGGTTTTGTCATTTCTAACATGTCTATTTTGGAGCTTTGAGCAACGGGGGAGAACTCTATTGGAATGTCATGTTTGGCATAGACACTTCAGCATCACTCAACGGCTGCAGATTATGTTGACTAGCTATAGCTCAAGTTGAGGAGCTTCGTAGGGACTTGAGGATTTCGATCTGTCAGAGGAGTGGCACTCAGATTAACATTAGTAAGTATGGTTATGACAGTGTGTGTGCAGCCACTAGGACACTGATGGAATAGGAATAAGCTATTTCTTGCTGTTGTCTGGTGAGGATGCACGAAATGTTTAGAGTGGTGTTCACTTAATTTATTGATGTCCAATACATTAATGCTTAATGTATTGGACGTGGACCTTGACACAGTCATAGTGAAGGGTGCCATCTCCATTTAAAATCTTAGAGGAAAGTTAATTAAAATTGTGCAAATGAAATGCTTGCTATTTGGGACTGGTTCATGTGAAGGCAAAATTTAATGCATTCTGATCACAAACAACAAAAAAGGAGCATAATTACAGGTGGTCAGCAGATATTAAGTTAACCAATTGCTTTCAGATGAAGAGAGTGAAGCTGCATTTGCAAGGGACAGTAATGGATTGCCAAGATATTGAGGTTTTTGCATTCCGTTATCTTGATGTGACTCGTGATCATTGCATGTTTGGTTTGGGTGTACTTGAGAAGGCAATTTCTGTATGTAGATCAAGGGGCGCTTTACATCAACGCTGCTAATCTAGTTCCTGTTACCCTTTACAGCCACCTTTGGGCTTTCATGTGTCACACTTTTATTTGACAGCAGGTACAAGTGTCCTTTGTAGGATTACTGAAAATTGTTGTTATAGATTTTAACAAAGTTGAAGTGAGTGAAGTCAAAGGAAAAAAAAAAGAAAGAAAGAAGAACCAATCGAGATTGGACTGTGAATGATTTGTGGAGACAGAGGGGTTTCACAGAATGTCTCCAGACTACAAATGTCCTGATTTGTCACTCATCTTAATTGACAGACTGGGGATCTGTGTTTTCTTGTAGCAGCTGTGCCCTGTGAAATGATTTTCCAAAGGAAGGAGAGGAAAAAAGTGAGGCTGTCCTAGATCCCTGCAGCCAGCACTTTGGCAAGAGGTCACAACATACTGCTTTTAGTATTCAGGGCTGGCAAGAAAACTCATGGTCAAAGTCCAGTGATAGATTTCTCAGAGGGATGTCTGGAGTTTCACTGTGCTACATTCAATAAAACAAAACTACCCACCGAAGGTCTCTAGTAGTGGCAGTCTAAGAGAGCGGTGTAACTTCTGTGTGTCCTCTCTGGAAAGCACTGCAAGAGCTTTATCAAGACTTTTGTTTTTAATTGTTCTTGGACCAAATTTCCAATATCATACAAGAAAAAACAAAAGAAAATAAATATATATACATATATATATACTAGGGCTGCAACTAACGACTATTTTGATAGTCGATTAGTCATCGACTATTGAAACGATTAGTCGACTAATCGGATTATAAATCATATAATTATGAAATGACACTTATTTAACTATCAGTTTTTACATTTAAGGTTATTTAAAATGCATACCTGTCAAGTCTCCCGTTTTGCCCGGGAAACTCCCGTATTTTACCCCTCTGTCCAGCCGTCCTCCCGTTTTATTATTTTCACGTAAATCTCCCGTATTTTAATATAATAATTTAGAAAAATTATTCCTGCCGCTCCAAACTGAACTCTGTCAGTAGCCTCGCG
>VUQK01016949.1:2331-12509 GCA_015106715.1 Bujurquina vittata
GCAGCCTTCAAAAGACGGGCGGGGCATTACACGTAGGATTTCACAGATTTTATGAAGGGAAAATTTGGCCCACCACATGGGGGTTTGCCCCCCAGGGGGGGGGGGGGGGGGTGTCTATTATCATCACAGGGGCTCACCCACGCACAGTTATTGTTTTCATCTGAGGACAGCGTCTGTGTTTGTGTGCATCAACATGCATGTTCTTTGAGCCAAGGGATTTTTAAAAAAAATTTTTGGTTTATGATCTCTGCACAAAATTGAAACAAGCAAAATAGGAGAGGGGACGGGGGAGATCTGTGACTGAGGAGACAGATGAGTGAAGGGTGGGGGGTGGGGGTAAAAAAAGAAGAGAAACCAAATCAGGTCAGGTCTCGAAAGATTACTGCATGAAGGTGGTCTAGGCAGCACGGCCAATTATGCGTGACATTACTGAATAAGCTGTTCCGCTTGCTACATTTTATTAAAGGGAGTGAGAGGGCGCATGACTTAATTCATTATTCATTGATTTTAATGCTTTTTTTTTTTCTTTTCCGCAACGAGAAGAGCAGAGAAACTGTCCACTTGATCAAAACTCGGCCTTCGGAAAACTTGTATTTTCAGGTAATCAGCTTATTGATTTTGACAAAATAACAACAACAACAGCGGAGGTCAGGTGATGTGTGACTTACGGCAACGGCAAAAAGCAAAAAAAAAAATTAAAAAAATTATTGAGACATCACACTCTGACAGGACATAAATGTCTGTGGGCTTAAGGGAGGTGCAAAACTCGAGTTGCAGTGTCTATGTGCAGGTGAGATCTCGAGGCAGCTTTGCTCCATTTACCCAAACGCAGAGGCAATCCAGTTTTACAAATAACTATAAATGTTGAGCACAAGACAGTCTCCTGTGCCAGAGTTAGAAGGAATCAGTGACAAGGGTTTTGTTTCTGTACAAGGCATTGACTCAGACCTCCAGCTGAGTGAGTTGTGATTCTAATCCATTTATTTGTTACCTCCCAACAAAACACTTGCCAAATGTGTTAATCTACTCAAATGTGCCAACTTATTTTACAGTGATTTTCTGAAAGCAAAGACCCCTGGTTTAATCCTATATACTTGTAGAATGATAGAGCATGCCGTTATTCACGCACACACATCGCTGACACAAAGGCACTTAAGTGCGCGCACACACACATCCAAGTTTCCCAAATATGTAAAGGCCTGTATGGCGCACCCATGCACACTTTAGCTGAAACCCCTTTGCAAGGCGGTGAGCCGTGGGAGCAGCCGTTTCTCTGCGTTGCCAGTGTGAATTAGAGAGAAGGCTGCTCTGCCTCCTCTAAATGTTTCATGATGTTTACCAGGCTGTTTGTTCTGAGAGCAGATCAAGGGCGGACCACTCCCACTGGCACCAACCAAAGGGGAGAAGGATGGAGGGGAGGGGTGCACGGCGTGGGTGAGGAAAGGAAACAGAGGTGCATGAATGAGTTTCTATAAACCTGGTTTGATGGATGGATTTAGTGATGGATTCTATGAGGGATGAAAACAGACAAGCATAATGCCAGGATCGCACCTAATCTGCAATGCAAGTGCATCACCGCCTTTTATACTATGGGCGGAATGCAGGATCTTGCTCAAGTTCAAAGAAATAACAAATATTAGATGCGATTACTGATGATCTTTTTTTTTGTAATTTAACTGACAAATGGGTACACGCAGGGTTAAATAATATTCAGAATATATCTGCTTTTGTCGGTGCACCCAATGAGAAAAAAAAATCGGCTCTTGCAGCAGAATCTAAAGTTCAGTCAGGGTAAACACTTCAATATCAAGACTGACAATCACTGCTGAGCAACAGTGCTTTGTCTAAGGACAAACCGTAACGGACAGAATAAAGGGAACTGATTAAAAAGTTAACGCAAAATGAGGATGAGATATATAATAACGAGAATGAAGGGCGAAAATTTAAATCACCTATATTAAATAATCACTAATTGGGGAAAAAATGGGTGACTCCGGAGGAGTGCTTTGAGCTACATCTGCATGTGGTGTTGGGCAAGATGCTGAAACCCTGAAGAAGTGCCATTGCTGTATTTTAGGTTTGTGAGAGTGTGTGTGGGACAGGGAAAAAAACGAATGTAAATGAGCAGGCTGTAAGAGTTAAAAAGTGCATATAAAAATGTAGTCCATTTACCATTTGGACAAACTGTTGCCCACATAGCTGCATATCATCTACATGAAATCAGACTGGATAGCATTACAGATTAAAGTCAAAATGGGCTTTGCCTGCACTGGAAAAATACAGGATATGACTAGCAGTGGTAGTTATTCTTGAAATATACCGAGCCGTAGAGCCTGAACAGAATAAGCAGATAAAATCACACCCACCACCTGTTGATCAACAGAATTCATAGCTTAAGACAACAGACTGTATATAAAAGATGGATGCAGCCTCTGTGACTGAAAAAGCCTGAAGCCTCTTTGGAAGGGACTCCTGTGCTTCAGAAACAATTCCAGTTGTGCTGAAGTCTATGGGGAAAAGAGCTCTTTGGCTCTGTTGTTCTGTAGCCACAGTAATCGCCTTTCTGGTAGGTTTATGGTCTCATTTGCTACTTTTAAGGCTTAATGAATAAAATGTGTTTTTTTTTGTAAATTATGGTCCCTGTTATTGGCCAGAAGGACAATGACGCAGGGCATGCCTTAGGGAAGTCCTACCTTACGATTAACAAGTTGTTGCTGGAAGGTTTGATTTCCTAGAAGCTAAGAACTCATTGTGGCTACATCCATCTTTTATTTACAGTTTGTGATAAAAGATGATAGATACCTTCATGCCAAAAGGAAACTATATAAAATTTAAGCTTTTGTTTTTTTATTTTTCAGTCATATGCTGGAGTGCTTGCCACCAGATCTCCAAGTCAGCCTCTCGTCTGTACAGCAGCCACAGCAGGCCCAAGATGACAGTACATTAAAGTGACACATGGAATACAATGTAACTTGCTCTCTGGCCCCCTATCTCACATTAAACAATGAAAAGGACCCCATTAGTATTCTATCCTCTTTCATATTCTTCATCCTCTTTTTCTTAATCTGTGACGCCGGGCAAATATTTCTTCTCCAGCTCGCCATTTTTCATCACCCCCCCCCCCCCCACATGTATCCTTCCCCTTCTCTTTCGACGGCATTTAAGACGATAATTGACATTCTCAGACAAGATCAGTGCTGACCTGGAAGTGAGCAGGGGAGCGTTTAGGCGACGGCAGAGCTCACAATGCCCCCGCTGTTCTGCCGGTAATTACACCCGGGGCATGGAGATTGGCCGCTACTTATTGAATTCATATCAAATGAAACTCCGTATAAAGTGCCGGCTGACAGTGCAGTGTAGCAATCCCACTATCCAACCACCACCCCTAAAGCTTGTATCTCCAGTGGTGTATCAGCATTTGTATCCTCTCTGTCTGCCATTTGCATTTTTCATTCGTTTCATAAGATTTCATTTATGTAATCATTTCTCTGCATCTAACAATCTCACCAGCTCTTTGCAGATTTGCATTATTGCTTTCAAAGGCCACGACCCAGCACAAGGAAAGGCACAAAGTTGTCTGCAAAATAGCAAGTTGTTTCAGGCTTGTTTGCAGTTTTCCTTCACTCTTTCTTTCAAACTTGAATAATACATTCTGCTATTTTGTCTGATGCACTGCAGCAGTTTGTCCCTGCTCTGACAGTTCTGGCAGGTGCCACTTGGGGGCGACATGACCATATGCTTCCATTCATTAGCTGAGCTGCAACTGCAGGTCCACAGCCCCTGCTGTGCCTCATACAAAGTCCACAGTCTCAGGGTAGCTGTGCCATCCCATGGGCTCCCTCCTCCCTTTTCTTCTCCTCCTCCTTCTCTGTCTCTCTATCCCTCCTTTCATCCCTCCATTACCCTCTCGCCCACCCCCGCACTCCTTAAATCAGCTGCGATAAAAACAGATGCTGGATTGAAATGTCACAAGCGTATCTCAAACTGCCAGAACATTAACCTGTTCACCCTAAGGTGCCTTGCTTTTCTTGGAGGGTGGGGGGAGGCTAAATAGGGTGGGGCTGAAACAGAGAAAGAGAAGGTGGCAAAAACAAAAAAAAAAAACAGATGGAGGTAGGTAAAGCTGCCATTGATTAAGAGCCCTCATGGGTTTCAGAGAGCAGGGAGATATACAGGGAGGCTGTGGGGGAAAACAGGCAGCGTAAGCAAAGTAGACAGAAAATACTCCCGCGGCTAGGAAAAGGATGGAGGGAGGGACAGAGGAGGGAGGCAGTGAGAGCAATAAAGCAGAGAGAGACAAGAATGAGGCAGAGAAAAAGAGAGGCAAGAGGGTCCACTGAGCAAGAGCCACAAAGTCAAAGAGACAGGGAGGGGGAAGAGGGGGAAAGGTCAGAGGTGAGTAAATATAAAAGCGGAGGCAAAAGAGTGAACGATAAAAGGTAAGATTGGGAAAGCCAACTTATATATGACGATGACGGCCGGGGGTGAGGCATTGATCTGAAAAAGGAGCGAGTGGGGATACAGAACAGTGAGAGTGCCTAACAGAGTAGATATGTGGTACATCTCAGTGGGGGCGATTTGGTTGATAATAGGCTGATAAAACCGCCGCCTGCTCTCAATGCCTGTCATAAATCTTTCATTGTTACTCTCGTCTCCTCGATCTCCCCCCTTTTTTTCTCATTTTCACTTGTATAGGCTTTTCATGGGCCTTCAGCTTTACAATACAGCTACGGCGTGCCAGGGAAGCATTTTAAAATAAGCACCGCAGGGGTGAGCTGGGAAAACAATGACGGAAGCTGCGACATCTTGACAGGAACGGCAATCCCGCTGTCTTCGAGAGTCAAAGTGGATATGACTCTGATATGAGCGGTGTGAAGCCTCGAGGATTGTGTGTAAATAGGTTGGGAGGGATAAAAAAGAAAAAGGCAGAGAGGAAATCCTTGACTTTGGCATGCAGACGTATTAACAATATCTAACCTGAGGATTTTTTTTTGAGCCACACTTGGACATGTAATATTTCTCTGTGCCTGCTGAACTTTCAGGTTTCCTCTTCGAAAAGCCTCTTCTTCATTTCCACCCTACTACACCAGACACCTCTATCCTTGCTTCGCTCCCTCCCTTCCCCTTCTTTCATCCTCCTCCTCCTGCCTATCTCTTCCTTGTTTCCATGTCTTTCCCTCTGTGACACGACCATAAATCACGGGGACTGAGAGGGTCTTGTTTGCGTTGGGGGGTAATTATATGTACCGTATGTAAGCTCTCAGGTCGTGATGAATTAGCTGCCGTAAATAGGCCACTCCAGAGTGACACAGATGGCACAAGCATCAGCCTCCACTAGTCTGGAGCCGCTGCTTATCGAAACAGGTAAATATGTGAAATGGAAAGCAGGAAATAAACAAAAAACAACAAAAAAAAGGGAATATAGAGAGCAGAGACAGATGTGGTCTCTTCTTATCTGCTCAGATGTAGTGATGCAATCCTGAAGCTGAACCAAATCTAGCATAAACAGCCAATAAAGTTACCTAGCCAGTTGCTGAATATAGTGAACAATTTGCTGCTAAAAATACTCACTGGCTGCTTTTTCTGCTCATTTTAAGTCTAGTCCGTGTACCTGACCATTTGGAGGAATTAATTATTTATTTGCTTGTTTTTTAAGCCACTTAACACTGACCTACGGATCATTCAAGCATAAAAAGGCGCCTAACTCAAGGGGTGAACCAGTGTTGTGTCTTAGTTGAGGTTACTCTTAAGGACGCAAAAAGAAAAGGTCAGATGGAGTATGTAGGCCAGGAGAGAGGTACAATAGTTAGTGTCTATAGCCATCTGTAGACTCTGTTTTTCAGCTTGACAATGGACCCAAACCCACTTCCAGTGCAGTAAGAGCATACCTGTCATTCATGGATTGGCCTCCCCAGAGCCTGGACCTCTGCATCTTATACCTCATTCTGCTCAATAGTGTTTTATACTTTGTTAGGCCATGCTGACTTTGTTGTGTTATTCTGCAACTATGTAACAAAATATAACTTCCTGTTCAAAGAGGAAGCTTGGTTTATATACATATCAGATGCATTTAATCACAAATATCTAGGAGAAATTAAAAAGTCTTTGCAAACACAACAAGATATATACCACAGGTGTGGTATATATCAGGAGTATGTACGGTATACAGTATAACAGGAGGATATGTTGTATTTCCATGTTTGCACATGTTCCAATAAAACACTGCACTTTACTTTACTTTTTTCTAACAAAATCTAAAGTAATCAACGGTGGCTCAAGACTTTTACACAGTACTGTTCAGTCTTTGGTTACAGTCTTGTATCTGTTTGCCCAAAGAGCTACAGAGCTTACAGAGAGCTTTTAATTCAATGGGACTGTAAATGTTATTAATGCATATGCGTTTTCTTTTATAAGTCAAAATGTCAGCGGTGAAAAAGACTTAATATAATGTTCAACATCAGAAAACAATGGATCCTAATAAAGAGCAATTTATGATAGCAGCAGCAATATGAAAAAGAGCCAGTGGGTGTAATGGCATAAATATTCCTGGTTCATTAAGCAACCTTCAGTCATGTAGGCTATTGTAAGTTCACACCAATAAATCAGCATGTGTCATTTAAAGCTGCAGTAAGCAAAATGTCTAAAGAAAAACTGAAGATGCGAACTCCTCGCAGAGGTCTTGGTTATATTTAGGACCCTCTTGCTGTGAGGAGAGAGCCACTGAGCTTTAAGTATATCTGACTTAAACATGCACTAGAGATTAAAACCGCTGATGGATCCAGTGAACCTACAGTGAAACCTTGCAATATGGCCTTGATGTTGATGTTATTCTGACACATACCCTCCTAAATTTTATTTGAGCGCACAAACGAAAGCTCACAGAGGCCCTGTCTCCCTGCCTCAATAGGTCAGAGCAGTTATGGTGGCATGGGCTGGAACAATATTGATCGATGAAACATATAAAATCTGGTCACAGCACCGTGCAACAGGTACCTGCTTACAGTGTTTACCTTCACCCAATCCTGCAGCTGACTCAGACGTTGGACAGCCTATCAAACTGTGTAACTCATCATAAATTTAATATTTACAATTGTGAACAGTCCCAAACAAACCAACGTATCTGGACACTGTGTAAAAGAGTTCATACCAGGGAAGCACTCGGGATCAATCTAAGTTACATTAATTTCTGAACTGCGTCAATAGTGGTTCACACTGGAAAGGAAAAAATAATACCTTGTCACTGAGTGCTTTACTCACTTGCCGAATTAATCAATATTAAGTGGTTTTTCTAAGAAGCTTTTGGAAGTTTGAAGTGCCAGAGGATATTAGATGCATCTGATTCTTTTTAATAGCAGTCTTGGCTTTGGTGAGTAAGCATTCTTGACCTGTCATGGAAAAGAAAAAAACAAAGTGAGACACTTACTGACTTCCAGCCAAGGACAGAGCTTTGCCTATAATGGGATTTAAACAATAACGGAAGTAGGCTGAAGTAGAATTTTCCACTTTTCTAACGCACCCTCCACCTCATTCCAGCCATTGTCGTCCCTCGGCTGACAAATGATGTTCAGTGTGTTCCAAGCACCGTGTCAGGATGCACAGCCGTTTGCTGTCAGTGGGCTAGACAGGTGCAAGGAGGAGAAGGAGTAGCTGGACTGAAGAATGCTAAATGAGGGAATGAGTGAAGCGAGTGGGAGCAGGGAATGAGGCTAGTAGAATAAAATGAATTTATCTTCTGGCTTATGAATGATCTTTTGTCACTACCCTTTCCCTCCTTCCTCTCCCACATCCCATCCATGCATAATGTTTTTCTGTGCAAGCGTGAGATGCAAAAAAAAAGAGTAAGAAATGAGGGAAGGTGAGAGAGAATGCCTTGCATGGCACCCTCAATATGTCAAACATGCATTTCCGCGCGCAAACAGCTGGAAATTCTCTAATTCTGCAGGTGTGAGCTGTGTTTATGCCTCTGTAGCTTGTAGTTCTGTCCCTAGAAGATGCCAACACACCCACACACAGACATGCAAACATTTGCTCTTGCATGCATGCATAAATCCAACACAGAGGTATGGAGGCATTCTCCTTCAGAGTCTGGCTTGCTGTTTTCTGTGACTTTATCAAGGTGTTATTATTCATCCTACCTCGAGAATGGCTTTGGTATTATTGTTTCCTGGCCTCCTTCCCTTCCCTTTTTCTCCCTCCACTTCCTCTCTTTCTCCTTGTCTCATTGGCACAGGCCTCTTCTCTCAGTGGAGGTGTGGGCAGATCCAGCTGGTGTGTGTCATGCTCTGCTGCTTGGTGCTGCACAGTAATGGACGCAGTGGCCAAGAGAGCAGCTGGACACACACACACACACACGTGTGCTCACGCACACATACACATACACACACACACACACACACACAAACACACACACACACACACACACACCCAGGCAGGAGGAAAGTCTTCCCAGTATCTCACTATTCATTCCCCTCATTACCATACTGCTTGTGTCTGAGCGAGAACGGGGCCAGGTGGAGGGAAATATGTGCTGTTGTTTCACCCTGGAGCTCCATCCAAGCGCCTTTGAAAAGCTTTCAGCGTGATGACCAATAGTACGTTTCCATTTCCATCAAACCTGAAATGCCACAGGAGTAAAGGTTTAAGCCTGAACTTACAATTACTGGATTTAAGCCTAAACTGCCATTTGCAACAATACAGAAGCAATCACAAGAGCTCTGTAAACAAATCAATCTTAGTTACAGGCCATATTTTTCACTGCTCTGAACAGGCTACCTCGTGCCATGCTTAAAGGAAAGCAGCACTGCAGCACCCCATACATTTCAGCGCATAGCTGAATAGGGAAAGTAGGGCTTCCCCTCTGGAAGTTGAAGCTTTGAAGCAGCCTTCGAAGATACCCGATTCAACTAAGATTCTTGGACTCAAGCATTTGCCGAGCACAACACAGTGCACTTGTGGTTAAAGTATGATACAAGCTGAAATCTAAAGGGGCGTGAATGCTATTCTTTCTGAATAAGAATTAATGTTTGTGAGATAGCTCCCTTGTCATGGGAAGTTTGCAGTCAGTGTGTTTGAAAAGCCACATCTAGCTTCTGTAATAGACTCATAGTTTGAACAGTTGTAAAGCAAAATTTTTAGTTTAACAGCTATCCAAATACTGAGCATCATCTTCACTGTAAAAAAAAAAAAGGAGAAAAAAAGGAAATAAAGACACAGTTCATGTGACATTACAGCAGACTGTTTTCTTCTGTCTTCCTCCCCCACATCCCTGCAGAGCCCAAAGAGTAGAGGTTGCAGTTAAGAAGCCAGGCTTGGAATAAACAACAGCAGCACCACTTTCAACTTTTGGAAAACCTTTAAAAAGTTAAAAGCAAACTCTGTGGGAACTAGTACATCATTCAGTAACAACAAATGTAGCAAAGTAACCTACCTGAAATGGGTAACACGCAAAGGGGATCTGTTATTTTATAGTGGGGGACTATTGTGCATTTCACTTCATGTTTCTTTTGTATATGTCTGAGCATTTATACGTTTATGCGGTAAACCTGGGCTAAACGGCTTGATATGAACAGTTCAATAAGGAGCGATCATTAGGAGAAACTGAACATAATTTATTCATGTACAGAATTCAATTCAGCAATATGGCGATTTGACTTGAATGGCCCATCATGGCAGAGTGGAATCTCAGAGGTGATGGGAATTGGGGCAAGATCCCTTGGAGTCTAGATGCTGGGGGTGGTGAAGATAAAGATGGGGGCTTTGGTGGAGCACTGAGTTACTAGCCCTGTGTACGGTGGTAATGGGGAGGAGGTGGGTTGCACCAAAGAAGAATGGCAGGCAAGTGGTGAGATTTTAAGTACGCAGAGTGGAGGCTGATTGGCTTGAAGAAGGTGGGCAGAAAGATGATTGGACTAGGGCAAAGATGTTAGCTTTAAGTTTGACAGCATGTGAAAATGGTAGTGATGTGAAGAATAACTTGTAGACAAACACCCAGGTAAGCAGATCATCCATCCATCCATCCATGCATCTTCAAGCATGACATCCCAGCAGGGAGGCAGGTGAGGCAGTGCCTCCCCTGTCATCATGGCAAGTAAAATACTATCAATGATAAGAGAAAATACATTTGACCACTTGACTGTTCTATAAAACTGTTTTATAAAACTGTTTTCGAAATCCTTTTA
>VUQK01016950.1:8656-24917 GCA_015106715.1 Bujurquina vittata
AAAAAAAAAATCAACTTTACGAGGACCATAACCATCATTTAACCCAATGCAGAATTGTAATTTCCCCATCAAGAGGGAGTAAATGTACATTTGTCAAGCTGCTTTTATCACTCAAAGTCCTCTAAGCATTCATTTTCACTCATTTTGCCAATTACATCGCAATTTTTGCAGCCAGCACTGATAGAAATTCATGTCATTGTTCAGCTACATTAACTCAGTCGAATAAACTGAGAATGGATTCGCAATCCTCTGTCAAGAACTGCTCGTTTAGAAATGTGGAAACAGGCATAAAGGAAGCATGCTTTATTTTTTGAAGAGTTTCTTTCCATCAAAACTGTAGTAGTATTAGCGGTAGTATTCTATCAGTTTCAGTACACATTTCCTCATTTGTCACAAGTCATACTTTTTGATAACAACTGTCTTTTTTTTTCATGAGAATCACTTGTGTGGCCTGAAGTCAAACAGGCAAAAGCCTCAAGAGTCGAGTCAGTCTGTCAAGATGTCATCTATAAAAAGCACGTCAGTCAATATGCCATATGGGACTCATCAGCCTAAGTCAGTTGACTTGTTAGTCAAACAAGTCAGTAAAAAAGGAGACAAAGCTCTAGTAAAGTTATTTGAACTTTCCCCTCAGAACAGCATACCAGTCATCTTCTTGTGCTTTGTCTGATTTCACACTGCTGTGGGATGTGGGGAAAATCATGATGTGAGCTAAAATTGCTCCTTTGTTCGGGATAGGGGACCTTCATTGTCATGGTTACAATAGTACCTGTGTAGCAGTGATAGTTTTACTTCACACTGTTTGTCTGCTGTCCACAAGCAACAACTCATACATGCGTACTTCCCCTAGCGGACTTCGCCCTTTGAATGTAAACATACACTGTTTCAGTGTATTTTTGGAAATGATTGATATCATTTTACTTGTGAAGACAGTCCCAGACCAATTAGCCATTAATTTGCCTCAACAGTCACATAGACAGCCCATCAGCCCGATGTTTTTTAGGAACCAGTAAGTGGCTGATGTTAGAGTTATTTAGGTCAGGCACGTTGCCAGCGGTACTGAGATGGAGATGGCTCTTGTCTGTCTCGGGACACTGACTGCCCAGTCAGATAGATGGGGACAAATACAGGAGAAGATGTGAAGTGGTGACACTGCAGTCATGCTAAAAGTGAGCGTGACACTGAAAGAATTTACGGGTCAATACTTTTGTTGCCAAATGCCGACCGAGCTGTTAAGGTGACAAGGATACATTTCAGCTTCACGATCAGCTCCCATATGGAGTGATTTACCATCTGCAGCTATTTTCCACTTGAAGTATTCAAGTGTAATGCTGTCAGAAAAAGTAGTTTACCGAGTAAGTAAAATAATAAATGGGGCTGTTACTTTGTGCTCCGTCTACTGGTCTAATCCAACAGTAACATGCATTTTTCCCTCTACAAACACTAGTCAGTCACTATACCTGTTCCCCTCCCTATACCTGTAATAATGGTGCTGGGTATGGGTACCCTCTACTCCCGCATCATTATAATCTACTGCACCTCTAGACAAATTTAACAGTATGAGAACACTGCATCATCAATGGAGTGCATCTAATACTCAGAAGGGGTCCACGTGCTGCTTGCCCAGTGTCAGGACAATTTAGACCCAAGGTGCAGTGTGCAGGGAGGGGGTACGCCTCTCTAATCCAGTTTTACACTTTCCCACGTTTTGACAAGACCGTTCCATTCACTTCCCAAATGCTAACTGACAGGGGCCTTTGGACCTCGGTTTTGGATTGATTCTGTGGCCTGCAGTGCGCCACAAGGGACAGGAGCAGGAGGTAGAAGAATAAGTGGCCAGGTACAAAAACAAAATGCTTGTGTTGTAGCACATGAGAAGATTAGTGGAATTTATCGGCAGTAACTGTTGCCCAATGATTCTGAATACTATATTTCAGATATGCATGGATTTCTTTTTTTATGAAAAATATTTTTAAGGTCAGCTTGCTTAAATTTCATTTTACACACAGGAAATGGTTATGCTTAGTCGTAGATAGACGTCTGGTAGCCAAAACGAATGTGGTGAATTGTTTTGTGTTTGAATGCATTCCTCTGAAATTAAAGCAGGGATGAGAACTTGAACACTGGATTTCCCACTAACCTTTCATTTTCTTTTCTCCAGTCTTCCTCAGCCTCAGGGTCTGTTTCTATTACTGTCTCAGGGAGCAATGCCAGACCAAAGTGAAAATATTACTGAATATAATCTAGTAACGTCTGCCTAAAACTGCTCTCTCTCCTTCCTTTCCTACTGCCACCCATGCAGCCATCTTAGCCGCTCGGGACTGTTCAGAGTACAATGTGCTGGACGCGAGGAAGAATGGCGTATATAGTGTGAAACCAGACGCCCGCAATGGGACGTTTGAAGTATTCTGTGACATGGAGTCCTTCGGAGGTGGCTGGACTGTGATACAGCAACGGCTCAATGGGTCCATCAGTTTCAATCGCACTTGGGCCGAGTATAAGAAAGGCTTTGGGAACCTCAGGTTAGTGATTTTCTTTACCTCCCTCCCAGAAATGGGAATTCCGCTGATGTTTTAGCCTCTAGTAGATACAGCCAATGGCTTCCGCTATACTGGATATCAGGATAATGGATAACTTATAAGCTGGAAAAGCCCTCCCGGGGTCCCTGCTCTGAAGCATGTTTAGCATACCCAGCATATCTTTTCCTTATCTGGCTTCACATACCCAAATGTCAGCAATCAATCCCACAAAGGTGGTTATCAACTAGATGAGTCAGCCCAGAGTTTCCCAATCCACTTATAAGTGCTTTCGCTTGAGAGGGGCGGCACTGGCGGCATATAACCAAAAACAACAAGTTTTAGAAATATGAAGGCAGAAAGGATTTGTAGCTCTATCACAAGACATGCTTTTACAGTATTTCATTAAACTAATGTTTAGATGTGTGCACTACAGTGTTTGCCTTATTCTTTCACCTGCAGCCCCAGCAGTATGAGAGTCTTGCTCTCTGATCATATATTAAGGCTTACAGAACAATAAAATGTTTCAAAATGGGCTGCAGTGAACAGGAAAAAACAGCAAAGGGAGAAGGTTGATTCTAAGAATCTATATCTATTACTGGGGCTCATCTGAGAAAGAAAACGAGATGCTTCTAAAAAGCTTTTAGGCCCTGTTACTATGTGCACCAAGGTCTGAGGGATCTTCCAGGAATCGAGATGCTATTTTCCAGAGAACTGATTGGTCAGCAGGTGGTGATTTCATACCCGTTGATCTCTTATCTAGACCATAAACTGCTCAGAAACAGGTTAGGTCTGCAGCATGTTACCATGGCAAAACAGCCTTTGTGATACCGACAACACAGGGTTTAACCTCAAGTTAAGCCCAAAAACTGCTTTGTAGTTCAAGCCTCTGTCCAGTTACTGTTTATAGTCGGACTCTGAATGCATATAAACCTTTTTAAAAAGCCAATAAAAAGCTTAATCTATACAGTAGTGGATGTTGCCCATATGTAAAAATAACAAGCTGCCAGAAGCAAGAGATCCAAAAAATTGCATCCCCTTTGGAAAGACGCTCTTAGAATAACAAAATGTATCACACATCATGTGCCTCAGTGAAGCCTCAAGCCAGTGAGAGCAAGGCTCTTTGTTCACAGAAAAGCTTCAAAGTTTACACTGCCAGGTTGCAACCAAAGCCCTTCCATAATGTTTCTGGTTGGAACTGCAAAATCTGACTCAGAAAACTGCAGCCACCTGGCTCCTGAGAGTTTTTAGTGTCATGTCACACAGCAATGCCACCAGGATGCATTGTTTTAAGTCCAGCCTTCATCATGTTAACAAAGCACTGACTTAAGTCTATTTTCTGATCCCCGTTACACTGGAACCTACCACCTTTAAACCACACTTTAAAGTTCTAAAGAATACACAGTAACAAAGAGTTTAATTTTTTTCTCTTACTCGTGGTAAATGGTTTACCTGTACTGTAGTCACCACTGCCCTTTCATCAGTAAATCAGCATTAATTTAATGTCATTTGCTACAAAACTGTTTTACCCCTCCTCCTAGAGAGTGCCTAATCCCTCAGTGCTTAGAGGAGCTAATGATGCACACCTGTTCTCTATATTGCTGTTTGTTCAACACCCGTTTTCATTACCCCTGATTGATTATCATGCATAAAACTACGGGCTTGTCCACAAGTACATGGTACACGGCAATTTTGTAGTGCTGTCTGAGTGCACAGGAAGCACTGGTATACACTTTATAGTGCATTCAAAGTATCCTACAAGGCCTCACCGCAAGTAGTGGAAAGACCCAAGCATCATGTGTGGAAGTAAAATAAAAAAAAGACAGACTGATGACACAAAAGTGAGCAGCACAACACTAAATGAACTGCAACAAAATATTTGTATTCATTAACTTGATAAATCACACTCGGTGTAATGCACTTACCAAAAATATCCATGTTATTCGTCACTTATCTGATGTTGATCGATTCTGCTCTAGTCTTGATGTAATTATTATAAAGACAGAGAAAAAGAGCCAAATATTATCCGAAAGCATTTTTCATTTTCCTGATGGGCTCACGACTTTGTTCTCTTTATCACACTCCCTATATGGGGAGTAGAGTGTAGTGAATGATTAGGGACACAAAAACAAAATTTTTGGTTCATGACATCAGGCCAACATTGCATAATGGCTTTGAGGTTAGGGTAATACTGCCTGTTGGTTTGGCAGCTCTTAAATCTCATTCATTTTGTTTTTGTCTTTCAATATGAACTTCATTTATTTAGAAAAGGAAGGAAGAAAACCCCTACTTTTAAAAAAAGAAGACCCATGTACATATGGACTAGGCCTTAGGGGAACATAGAAGACCACAGCAGAGCTGACCCCGTTCAACAGATCATAAACTTGCAGATTTGAAATAATTATTCAAAATAACCCTTTTAACAACCATGTCTGGAGATCGAGACCTCCCACTTAAAGAATGTCTTCTCTGTCACACTATTCTCCCTCTGCATTTTGTTTGAAAAACCATCTTCAAATTCTAACCCAGGATATGAGCTTTGTATCACATCATTTTGTTCTTTTCTATTCCCTCGTCCCTCTACTGTCTTCTGTCCTGCAGAGGTGAGTTCTGGCTGGGCAATGACCATATCCATTTGCTGACAAAAGCAAAAGATACCATTCTGCGTATCGAGCTAGAGGACTTTGAGGGTGTCCGGGAGTATGCAAAGTATGACCAGTTCTATGTGGCCAATGAGTTCCTACACTACCGGCTGTCTGTCAGTGGATACAGGTACAGCGCTCATTTCTGTACATGCAGTTTTTCTAAATCACATGTTCTGCTGCACATCTTAAACTAGAACAGCACACCTGATATATCAATGTCTCAATTACAGTGGGACAGCTGGGAATGCCCTCAGTTTCAACAAGCACTTCAACCATGACCAAAAGTTCTTCTCTACGCCCGACCGCGACAACGACATGTACCCCTCTGGAAACTGCGGCGCCTACTACAGCTCCGGCTGGTGGTTTGACGCCTGCATGTCAGCAAACCTCAACGGGAAGTACTATCACAAGAGGTACAAGGGAGTCAGGAACGGGATCTTCTGGGGAACGTGGCACAACATGTCGACAGAGTACTACCCCACCAACTACAGGCAGGCGTTCAAAACTGTCAAAATGATGATACGGCCCAAGAACTATGCTCCTTAAGGGAACAGGTAAATATTTGTGAATAGAGTCATGCAGATGAAGATGAAGAAAATGGAAGAATAAGTACATAAGGACTCATACACGCATACACTCATAAGTAGTCATGCATTTGAACACATTTACACATGTGTACGTGTACACTGATAAGACTTTAGGCAGTTTGGATGTATTAATAATAACAATAATTGTGAAAAATTTAAGTGTGCTATTACTTTTCCACTCCACTGAGTGTGGCCTTCAAAATGTTGGATTAAAATGATG
This sequence comes from Bujurquina vittata, assembly GCA_015106715.1. Lineage (NCBI taxonomy): Eukaryota > Metazoa > Chordata > Actinopteri > Cichliformes > Cichlidae > Bujurquina > Bujurquina vittata. The sequence continues at coordinate 14,625 of VUQK01016950.1, forward strand.
ATAATAAAGGACAATGGACTATGAATGAAGATGGACTAATAAAAAAAAACAAAAAAAACCTCCCGTGCAGTGTAGGCTAGCCTCCTACGTGGGCCATAACATTATATGGAGGGTTACCAGAGGAAATTTTTCACTGGTCTTTGACATTTTTTTCGCTTTCTTTCCTGCTGCCTCCTGCTATAAACCCGGCCGAGAAACACAGCACAGCACATACGAGTAGTAAAAACTAATGAGCTATCACTTTCTCTGCTGTAAATGATTTTATAATTAACAGCAGCCACCCAAGTGAGGTATACGAGAGCTGATGATACAGTTTTGAGTGGGTCCGATAATCATTATGAAAGACTTCAAGCTGGAGAGTCAAACTGTTAGAAAAATGACACACAGTAATAAATGTATAGCTTTACGTGCCCTTCTCTGGCATTTATCTCATTGCTCTGGGGCAGTTTGCTGATTTATCATTATCCTATACCACAGACGACAGCCCAGTATAAATATGCAGCATCCAATACGTTTCTATTGAGTCATGTGTGTGTGTGTACATTCTGCATTATTGATGTTTTACTAAATTCTTCTTGAGAGCAGCCACGAAGCAGGACATTGCTGTGAGGAAAAACTGTTTTTCCAACCTTTATCTCTGAGTGCACTGAATTACTGCACAGTTCTCTATGCCATACTCTGTAAAATTCTCTTCTTGTACAATACTGCTATCTAATGTTAGGAAACTGTATAGCACCATTTCTTCCATTTTATACACACTGAATGGGAAGGACTGGGGAAAGAAATGCTTCGCTTTAAGGATGTGTACAGTATTTATTTTACTTTGTGAGATATGATAGCTTTTATATAATACTACAGTCATGCAGTACAGAGTCTAATGATTGTTGATATTTGAGCAATGGCAACGACTGGGCATATTTGTGGCCATTTATAGTAAATATTTGCATAATTGGAATTCTTTGTGTGTCATATTGATCTTTTCTATCATTCACATTCAACTGTCATGCCAAAAGATATGCACTTTTTATATTGGAAAAAAAAATAAAGTTAATACTCAATGGCTGTGTTGTAGATTTCACTGTTTGGTGGTTTAAAAACATTTTCATGCCTGCTAAACTTTAAAAGCATCTTGTGTACTGGAAACACATTTCAATGAATGTATACAAAAAATGTATACAAGCTTCGCATGAATGTCTTTGAAAGTGTCTGCCGTCTAGTGTCCGAGGCTGAACGAACCCTGAAAAAATGCAGGCTGAGGTGCTGCATGCCCATAATAAATCGGTTTATGAGGTGTTGATCCAATAAAGCCACTAAATAAAAGGCAGATTTCATATCAGCTTTGCAGAAGATAATAAAAGTGTGGGACTGTGACTTTAATGTCTGTTTACTGTCTGTGATGATCAAGTTAATAAAAAAGTGTTGTGCTGATTCACAGGATGACTTCAAGCCCTAAGTATTTCCTTTGTTTACATGTAATGTTTATGGCAAACAGTGTAAGGCACAAAATCTATGTGCAATAGCTGGATATCAATAATTAAGCTACAAATGAAATGGTGATTTAATGTGCAAACGCACGCATTATACAACTGCCTGCTATTTTGAAAGCAATGTTTTCTTGTGAGTCATGAGAGTTAATGCTGGCCCTTCAGTTATCAAATAGGATGTTTATCTTTCTTTAAAACACTCCCAAAATGCGAGTCAAAAAAATATAACAGCATAACAATGCCTACCTCATCTAAACACTGGAAAGCAGGACTAGCAGAGACGTCAGTGCAAGCAGAGGGCTGCTCTTCTGGGAGTGAAACTTCGGGTGCAATGGCCACTAGAGGGCAGTCCTCCTCCATTCCCTCATCCGCTTTCTGGACTTCCGCCTCAGCTTCTGCGCAGTGACGCCTGCATTCTGTCTGCTCCTCAGACTGATTCACTTTTTATTGGATCAAGACATAAAAAACAAACAACATTAAAAAAGCGGCAGACGAAAACTAAACAAACAATAACAACAACAAGATATGTGGGACATGAATCCCAAAATATGTAAATATTTGTTACACCAAAGCCGACTAACGTCCTTGTATGGTCTCAACATCTTAGCTGAATTTAAGAGCTTTTCCTGTATATGTACACAGAATTAGACTCAATTATACACGCAAAAAAGTGTTTTCATTCTAAAGCATATTCCTAGCAGAAATAAAACTCAAGAAATATTTTGTAAATATAAATACCACAAAGCCATTTTGGGACATTTTCCAAAAATATATGCAGATTTTTTTTATTTACATTATGCAGCGTCACACAGAAGGCGCATTTTCTCGGAAAAAAAGACCAAATTAACCAGCTTATCTGTTATTGGACCAATTGAACCTAAAGACAAAAAATCGATCTAATTTGCCACAAACAGCTGAGAAATCTCCAGATTTATTCATACAGTTTTGCTCGTCTTCAAACTGTTAGAAACAATACGTGTTGTCCACTTGAAGCACACAGAAAAGCTACTCAATAAGCACTTTCCAGCTGTAGCTGGTTAGCTGAACAGGGAAACAGACATTCCTTACTGTTGAGTGTCTGGAATCTTCGCAAGGCTCAGGAAGAATCCGACCCCTTTAATCCGTCCTACGAAACGACAAAACTATACGTGTTAAAATAATTTTACAGCTAATCTCAGTAAAACTCAATCACAGACTGCACGCGCTTGGCGTGTTGTGGTTACCATAACAACGACGCTATACTTCCCCTTCAATGTAAAAAGAAATCTTTCACTTTTCACCTTTGTTGAAAAATAATAATGCAGGCTTTTTTTCCCTTTTGTTTTTGCTACCTACTTTTTCTGTACTAATATGAACAAATCTAAATGGACTTCATTCAATCAAGAATCCAACGCGCTGATTTATTCATTTGCAGTAACTGTCCAGCAGGTGGCGCTAAACTACCATCTGCTACTCAACCTTTGGTTTGTCTCGCAGCGCATAAACATGTGACATGAGTTGGCCCCATGTAAGACATCAGTGGCCAGCTGGCTGGACACCCTGAGCGGGTGAGTGTTGAAAACATTAAAATGAAATCCAGGGTGAAAGATAGTGATGATTCAACAACGGCGTTCTCCGGTTACTTTGGTTCCCACAGTGGGTTGTGGGAGGTGGCATGACCTAAAGCTTATTCCCGGCAACAGCTGCTGAGATGTGTTGTCTCAGCAGTATACTGTACGTATATGCATGTGCATGCTGGTATGTGATCCGTTCAAGATGTTCCCTTAAGAAAGGACATTAGTCCAAAAATGGTGGGTGTACTGGTACCAGGAAAGAGGGCTCTTGTTGATCCCAGTTTCTTTAAGTGTTCAGCCATCCTTAAACATTTATTAGTGTTGTATCTTTCACTTGCACTGGATCTATGAGCTACACATAAGTCTTATCTTCAAACTGTTCTGTTAGTTCATTTTCTGTCTAGAAAAATCCATAAATAGTGAGTTGAATATTAATGTGAAACTAAGTCCACTTATTATGGGCACCCAGGAGAGGCATGCAGATTCATACTTCAAAGCCCTGACAGCACACACATTTACTCACCGGCCTCTTGATTAAGTACATGTTGCCAGTACTGGGTTGGACCTCCTTTCGCCTTCAGACTCAACAAGGGCTGGAAATATTCCTCTAAGATTTTGGCCCACATTGGTATGATCGTATTATGTAGATGCTGTAGATTTGTCAGCTGCATACCCATGCTAATCTTCCACATCCAAAAGGTCCTCTATTGGGTCAAGATCTGGTGACCGTGGAGGCCATTTGCTCTATCTCCTGAGCCACAGCTACCCACCCAAATTAGGTGAGGCTGTGTGAAATTTAGCCTCAAATTCCTGCTCTTAACCAAGAGGAGTGGCACCCCGTGTGGTCTTCTGCTGCTGTGTGTTCAGTAAAATAATGCGTACTAATAATGAGTACTTATTTGAGTTAAACTGCCTTCCTCTTTTCAGACCATTCTCTGTAAACCCCAGAGGTGGTACTCAGCTGCAAGTCATGTTTCCCCGACTGATAGAAAGTTGGTTGTTCTGGGAGAGGAGATGTGTTATTTTTATTTTCTAAGGCAACAGCTAAAATGAGATCTTCCCAAGTGTCATTTCTGACATTTATTCTGCTACACAATAGGGGAAAGGATAAATCACAACATAATAGCCTGTGTAAGTGGAAAGCTGGAGAGATGAAGGATAATACCACCCGCACTCCCTTAAAGAACAAAACAGTCTTTTAATGAGTTGCTGATCAAACATATTAATAACTTAAACTACATGTAACACTGCTTTGTTAAACCTAAATAAATCTTCTTGTGCTTTGGGACAAATGTTTTTGAGACAGACACATTTTCAAATTAACCGTGAAAAGCCTCAAACAGTCTGGCTATGTTATCTCCTGAGTCCTGGCGGGATTTAGTTTATTGTGGTACAAAAATATGCTGCTAGGTACCCGGAGTATTACCATATTTGGGTAAATAAAACATGACCCACATTAAGCTATTTTGGGATGAATAAATCAGGATTGCCATGTATTGGCAGAATGATTTGTGCAGAAATTTCTCTCTGTTGCTGAGCTAGTTATTGCTTTACATTTGGGGGGGAAAAGGTTCTATAGCCTTTGCTCATATTTTGCAGATACAACAAACTTTTCAAGTGTCAAAATCTGCTGACTACATATATTATAAAAGTCTGTTCCACCATGTCTTCCCATCACCCTAACCATAATTGCTGGCTAGAGATTTATGAGTTAGATTTTTTTTTTCACCGCAGTTCAAAGTAACTCCTGTAAAATCCAACAATCTACAACAGATGTTGATGATGCATGTTGTGTCACGCACTATTGGCACTTAACAGGGCTGAAACAAGGATTATACAATAGGTACAAGTGATGAAGATCATATTATAGATATCGGTGCTAATCCTGTGTGAAGGAAAATAAATGTCCACCAGATTAAGTTGTGAAATGCACCCAAACTAAAATCCATGCTGATAGCAACACCAAGCACAGTCACCGGGGTATTTCTTTCTGTTCTGTTGCAGTTTTCTAAACCAGGTGAAAACCCAGCATTAAGTGGCTGTCACACTGTGTGCATGCATGTCCCATCTGTGTTTGTTTGTTCCGAAGCTCATGTACAAATCAGGCCATAGGAAAAAGTGACTTTAATGCAGCCTGCAGACTCCAGACCTCTGTTTTACTGCAGTACTGTAGTCACAACAATTGCAACTTGGGGATTTGGGTAATCTTACAAAACCCTTCACCTCCACGACCCTCTCTTTCCTGCGTGGAGGGTTTTGGGAGACTCTTTATTTTAACTATCTTAATTAACACACATACACACTCATTGTATGGTGTCTTTTTTGGTGTCTATACATGTAGTGTGATGTTAGGTTTTTCTTGTCAAATAGTCTTTCAGACAACAGACTAGATGGTGAAATCAGCTTTTGCACACAGTCAAACTTGTGTCCATGGGAGAGCTTTAACTTACTTCTAATGATAGAATAAGATGCAACAATGTTGCACAAGGTGATACGATACTGTAATTTGCTTCACTCACACTGGGCTGGAAACTTAATTCAACTTCCTTTTGTCTTTATTGGTGGATCAGACTTCATACTGCTGAGCTGACATTCTGTGTAAATATTTTTGCTCCATCCAATCTCAGTTGAGTAGACTACCTAAAACATAAATCACTGAAAAACCCAGAACCGCTCTTGGCACACGGTCAGTCTGATGTCATTGTTCAGAGTCCCGGCGGGATCTCTGTGGAGAATCCAGGATAATGTTCCACAGTGAGTCAGTGGACAGACAGCAGGCAGAGAGAAACTGTTGTGCTGTAATGCAAACTGGAAGACCCCCTTCAGCTTGGACCCCACTGAGTCTCATAAAAAAAATCAGATGTATTGAACAGCCTTGAATGTGTTCTCAGCATGTCTCCAGGAACTGGCAATTGGAGCCATATGTGCGAGCCAGTAACCGTGTACATTTTAGGACACAACTACGATCTTTAAAGAGAAGAGAATTATTAATAACTTGATCGAGAGCTGCATTTCTTGCCTGTATCTTTGACGTGTAATCTTTTACATATACCAGAAGATTTACATATGGTTTGCATATTCTATCAGATCAAACAGATATGCAGTTATCATTTACACCCTTTTCTGACTATGCTGGATTACATAATACAGCAGGAGAGGGCAATAAATGTTCCCATTGGGCAACATGGGAAACTGGAACTGCTGTAGAGGGCCATCCCAATACTCTGAACTCAGTTCTGCTCAATATGAATTGAATCTCTTTTTAAGCTTATTGGTGTGGCCCTGCACAACAGTCCTAGTTTCTCATGTTGCCTTTTGAATTAACTGCCCACTCCTGCCTTACAGACTGTTCAAGATAATCACTAATAGAGTTTTTCAAACTACTTTACTTCACTCGTTACTACTCAAACCAACATCTGTTGTTTGTGATCACAGAGGTAAATGCCTCGGCTGACATCTGAAGCCTTCAATTGTCGAGGTTTGCTGTTACAGGAATCTGGGATGAAGTAATGTCTTCATACAGAAGGTTCACAAGCAAAGACATGTGAGAAATAGAATTGTATTCATTTTAAAGTATTTTAGGGTGATTTTGTGTTATAGTCAAAGAAAAACTGTAATGGTAGCAACAGGCGTCAGTCTGTTCCTGATGCTGATGTTGTCTTTCTTGTCTTTTAGGGCTGCACGTTCCCCACAAGGCCTTCTGCTCCGCTAAGAGAAGTAGCATTTGTTTGTGCTCATATAACAAATACTGACTCATTTGTGTTTAGCCACTGTATCAGTTTGATGTCCAATAAAATTAAACTGCCAACTGAGAAGAATTTAGAGCCAATCAAGGATTACTTGTACACACAAGGATCCTATTATTTCAAGCTTTGGCCATATTTAAAATGAGCAGCCACCATTCTAAAAGTATATACATTATATCACAATAACACAATAGTTCCCATTTAAATTGTCATGTGTTTGTGATACTTAGTTGGAGTTTATCCTTATATACTTTACTTGTTCTTGCATCAGCAGTTTTTCTGTTTTGGATTTCTGTTGTGTCTACTCATAAATAAATGCCTTCTGCCACCACATGAATTTGCCTTAATGAGAAAATCAAGCTCATTCTGACTTTTGATGTGTAAAACAATGGCTGCATTTGTGCTGGGTGCATATAAATCTTAATCCCTGGAGCAAATCAGTGGAAAAATCATTCTTTAAACAACAATTGCATATCTTTCTGGGGGTGAAAAATGCCAGCCTACGTTGCCACTAAATAAAAGGCTGAATCAACTTTAGTTACTGCCTTTCATTTTAAATGCCCAGTCTAATTATAGTTAAATGGAGCTTGCTGAATAACTGTCTTTGTTCACACAAAGGTTTTGGGATTGTAACCAGACCTGCGTGTGGTAAAGAGAATAGTAGCAAGACCGCGCTACTGTGAACAATAAGAGATCACAGTGGTTCATGTCACTGTATACAGTCCTGTGAAAAAGATGTGGTCATCTCTATGAGCAGACATTTTGGCAGTTTGCTGGTCTGGAGCATTCAGGCCTGTGCTAACACAATGGCTTCTCAGGAAAGGACGTCCCATCAAATTCACCCTAAGCTCAGACTGTGCAGTGCTCAGAGAAACTTGGAAAAAAACAAGCAAACCAAAAAACAAGAACTACATCTCAGGCTCTACAAGCCTCAGCTAGAATGTTAAATGTTCAAGTTCCCGACAGCACAATCAGTAAAACAACGAAAAAGTCTGACTTTTTTTTTGGAAGGGCTGCCAAGAGAAAGCCTCTTTTCTCTAAAAAGATCATTGCGCCACAGCTCATGTTTTCAAAGTTGCATCTGAACAAAACACAAGACTTCTGGAGCAATGTCCTTTGGACATCTGAGACCAAAGTGGAGATCTTTGGCTAGAATGTACAGCACCATGTTTTGGTCTGAAGTTGTAGCCAGTTAATTGATTCCAGGTACGTGACCCTCTTCGACCTTTGAAATGGATTTCTCCTGGGACACTACAACTGCCCTTGGGGATTAGAGTAAGATTACGACAACCTTCCTGTTTCCAGTAAGGAAGGGATTTTAATGAGGGTGAATCAGAATACTACAAAATCATGTAAATGTTGAACACAAATACAAAGACAAGTTCAGGCTATCTTACTGCAGCAAATGTACAATATGTTTGTCTCATGAATCAGTTTGACTTTATTGCCAGAACACCCATGAACATCTTTGGGTTTGATTCCGATTTCATGAAAGTTGAAGTGCCACTAAAGCCACTTTTGCAATGCAGCTAGTTGCAATTGTTCATGCAGAGAAGCCCTCACATTCAACCTCAACCACAAAGTTGGGAACCAGCAGGGTTAAAATGCATAAATGAGTTGGAATCTGAATATCTCTATCATACTGTAGGCAACATTTAGTTGTCACGTGTTTTCACAGCGCAGTGTAACAAATAAAAGCCATCACGACAGAGAGAAGACGGTCCAAAACAGTCATTCATGTTTCATCATTTAATGACCTACATTACTAGCATCTGTAGCTGACCACTCCCTGAGGGTATTAACCTTTTTTATTGCTAACACTGGAATGCCTTGTGAGGAAAGAAAGAAAGAAAGAAAGAAAGGAAAGAAAGAAAGAAAGAAAGAAAGAAAGAAAGAAAGAAAGAAAGAAAGAAAGAAAGAAAGAAAGAAAGAAAGACCTTATAATGTGTGTCTGTGTAGTGTAATTTGGCTTCTACGAGTGTTACACTGACAAGGATGGAAACAATTAGCTTCATCTGTTCACCAGATCTAAAGGATAGCCTCTCTTTACATACATGTTCACTTCTTAGAGTAATTGTGTGTGTGTGTGTGTGTGTGTGTGTGTGTGTTTCCCACAGGTCCACTGGAGAAATCCTCCAGGACCGTCTGGTTTTCTTCCCTTTCATCCCAGCTCTGCTCATCAACAGACAACCACATCCTTGCAAACGCTGCGCTTGCTGGTCAAATTGGTTAAGACTATGGAACATCTAAGATACAAATCTTCTCCTAGTTTTTCCATTTCTATCCTCATAAATTCTCCTTTTCTTAACAATATGTAGATTTTTTTCCCTTTTTTTTCTCCTGATGAATGCGTTTATTTCTATCTTTATTCCCTCCCAAAGACTTGCCCTAGCATTACTCACCTAATGCTAACCTGTTCCATAAGGTCAAAGCTAAACCCGAGCGCTTCACGTCTTCAAAAAGAAGGCAGACTCTGTGATTGTGCAAACAAATTTATTTCCCCAGAGCATGAGTAATAAAAGTACACACAGGCCTTCACCCACATCTGTTAAACACTGTCACCAGATATGAACGGCAACAGCAGAATCTTTTAAGGAAAAATCGATGTTTCTTCGGAACCCATTGGGTTGGAAAACCTCTGTTCACTGTTGTGGAAATTTGTGCCTGTGTGTTCTGCACAGTGGCCACACAGTGATAGGGTAATACCTGTTATTAAATGAAATCATCTGGTAATGTATGCAGTGAGGTTTTTCAGAAAAGCAGTATTAAATAACTGTAAGATTTTTTATTGGAGCAAGAGCATCAAGGGCCGATATCTAAAGATTTCAACCTGCAATAACAGATTTTTGGCCACTCAAAGGCGATGGAAACACAGCGTAAGCAAAAGATGATATCAGCGAATAGAGGTTAATTACACATCTGCAAACACAAAACAATTTTAGCATAGAGCTGTGTTTCTGCTTCACCAACTGCAGCTGCTATGAATGCTAATAAGAGTGTCGTATAAAACTAAAATAACGAGATGAAAGATGCTTAAACATTCAAGATGAGGCGTACTGCAGAGTTTGGTGACAACATTATGCCTACTAACTAATATATGAAGCATGAAGCCATTGATGACTATTATACTAATACATCATCATATGATTGTTATCAAGAGTTTAAAATCATAAGAGTGGAATAACAGCATTTCCAGCAGCTATAAGCTATCTTTCAGGGCGACCAGTGCTTTTTCTCTCTCTTTTATTTTTTGTTATTTAACTTTTCATCTTGTTCTACATCTTCTCTTTCCCTTTGTTTCACGCTTGGAAAAATGTACCAACCACAGAGACACACTGTAATTTTCCATGGTCAGAGTTGCCATTTTGAAGAAGGTACCGTTTAGTTTATAATGATCCATCCGCAACTTTTCTAAATGTCTGTGCTTTCTTTTTTTTTTTTTTTTTTCTTCTGCCTGCGGTCAAAAAAATATTGTAATTTTTTTGGTAGTAAGGGGGGTTTTTTGTTTTT
>VUQK01016954.1:0-15776 GCA_015106715.1 Bujurquina vittata
GGGAGGGGGGGGGGGGGGGGGGGGGGGGGGGGGGAGGGGAGGGGGGGGGGGGGGAGGGGAGGGGAGGGGAGTGGAGAGGAGAGGAGAGGAGAGGAGTGGAGTGGAGAGGAGAGGAGAGGAGAGGAGTGGAGAGGAGAGGAGAGGAGAGGAGAGGAGGGGAGTGGAGAGGAGAGGAGAGGAGAGGAGAGGAGGGGAGTGGAGAGGAGAGGAGGGGAGTGGAGGGGAGAGGAGAGGCCATGAGTGCCACATTCATCAAAAATTTGTCAGACCAATAAAAAAACCCATGCACAGAAATCACACGCACATTAAAAGGTTGTCTTTCTTTTAGTTTGGAGTTAAAGTAAATACTGAAGATATTTGATTTCAAAAAAACCCAGACAGATGATGATGATAATGATGATGATGCACTACAGTTTTCAGTAGATCTTTAAACGCTCAAAACCTGCACAGGTTATTTTAGTATTTTTTTTCCCAAAGAACTTTAACATTTCTAGATCTTGTCGAGATCTAGAATTGGATTTATTGTTCTGGCGTCACCTCAACAGGAACTGCACTGCAGCTTGTGTTTGACACACGGTCAGCGACAGACGCTTTGTTGGAAAATAAAAAATAAATAAAACTCAAAAATGTGTCAGAGATAAATAAAGGAGAAGCAGAAAGCTAAAATATCTCAACATGGAAACAATTCCAGATGTTTTTTGTTTATGTTTTTGTTTTCTGAGTATCAAAATAGGCTCCTGTCTAACCCTCACAGCTTTATCTGAGCACCAGTGTAACATGAATTAATAATTTGTAAATGGAGAGTCTTTCTATCATCTTGTATTGTGAGCTTTGACCTTTTCCGGGTAACTGTGCAGCCCCACTGTGTTGTACACTGATTTTCTAGATTTACACAGGATTTATAACAGTCTGTGCTGGAAGTGCTCTAATCTGTACCACTGTTCTTCATGTGATACCCTTTCAGATAATACCCAGCTGCCTATCTAATAAACCATTATAACTGAGTATGATCACTACATCTACATTTTCTCTGCTCACTTTTAATGATGATAATCTCATCACTAAGGTACTTTACATAAATCCCATCTCATGTTGGAAGTGATTATCTGTATTATCTCACCATATGTGCAGAAGGAATCATCTGTTGAACTGATGGAGGTGGGGAACAGCACCCTCTGCAGGCACCCATTGGGAGAGGCTATGTTCAGCTGGGGCAAAGAGATTGCATTCTTGATGATAGGTGAGATATCTGGTGGTGGGGACGACAAATCCCGGGAACCCCCTCGTGGCCGCGGACCAGAGGTTTTGCGTACATGCCGAAAGGTACGTGTGAAGAATCCCGTTGTTTTGGAGCTGCTTGCTGAGTCTGGGCTTCCTGGCTCCCTGATGCCCCCATAGTTGCTGAGGAAGGAAGTGTCGCCAAAAACATCCCCGCCACGGCCGACATGCATAGTATGCCGGAAGTCTCCCAGTGGTGGGCTTATCATGTCCACAGAGAGGTCACTCTTGAAACGACGTTTCCCTTGAGAGCCAGACACAAGGCCTTTAATTCCTGGCAGCTTTCCAAGACTCATGGTGGCAAAGAAAAGTTGCACAATTTCCCTTGAAAATTAAATGAAATCGCCTGGACTCTGATTGCACGTCAGTCAAGTCTGAATTCCAGGCTGGGGTCCACTGCAAAATCACAGAGCGAAGGCAAATTAAAAAGCCTGGACAGCGAGAGAAGAAAACAGAAAAATGTGGTCTTTCAGTCAGCAGAGAATGTGTGTATAATCAATTCTCAATACTGTCACAGCCAGCTCTTCATCAACCCCCTGCCCACAGTTCCCCTTTTATATCTACACTTTAAGATGCCAAAATGATTGTGGAGCCAGTGACATCCCTGTCTACATCCCCTTCTCGTCCTCTCCTCTCATTCACAACTGCGTTTGTCCAAAATGGCCAAACTTACTTCTCCTGCAGAACAGCAAATTTCAGTGATGACGAAATAACAAACATCCCACCGTGTTTCTTCTGGTTAACTCAGCCTATTTGGTTGGCGAGTATGGGCCTATTTGGTTTTGTGTCAGCAAATTAAGACAAAAAATCCCTCCACAGCTGAAGGGGAACTCAGATATCAAACTGTTTCTTATACTGCGTTCACTTAATTTTATGCTTTTTCTACACTTGGAGACCCGCCTTAAAGCCTCAAGTTAAATTGTGCTTGCACCCACTAAGAGAATCACGTCACCAGGAAGCTTTATCAAGCATAAGAAGTGTGCTTAATTCTCCTTTTATGACGCTTTTACACAGAAATGCTGCAAACTGAAGACATTAATAAATAAGATATTACTATATGCATTCCCTTCACTTGACAGACTTTCCCTTCTCACTATTATTTACATTAGCCTACATGAGTGTGTGTTTGAGGTGTTACTCAGGTCTGTGTGGTTTCTAACCTCCCTTTAGCGCCTCGTGAACACTGCTTGCACTCAAGGCGAGCAGTGATGAAATGCACGTATTCACAAATCATTTAACAGAAGCATTTAGTTCCCACTGTTTACTAATCAGAAATCCTTATCTTTTTAGGTTTTAGGTTCCAAAGCTTCCTGAAATGTGACACTGCTGTGTTAACAATATTCCTTACTGGCAGTACTCTTTAAGTGTCTTGTCCAGTGCATTGTTCACCTCTTGTCTTCTTTAGTGTCCACGCAAACCAAAACGGAGGCAGGCACAGTCTCCCACTGAAAAGATTTATCCATGTGTGGCACCACACTGTCCGCAGGACATCCTGTCCCCAGCCTTTGTCCTCTGTACCCTGGTCCTTCTGCACCAAAGAGGCAAAACCTTTGAGAAGCAATCAAAGCAATCAAAGCAAAAGAGGAAGAGGGGCGATGCACTCTTGGAAAGAGCAATAAAGTAAAGCGGTGTAATCCAGTAACTGTTTTGTCTGCATCGTTCTGGAAGAACGATAAAGCTCCTGCAGGATTGTCCGCGCACGGGATTAGCTGCTAATCCCTTCTGTCTTCCCTCCCTCTTCGACTCCCTCGCTAGTCTTCTTCAATCCACTTAGGAGTTCAGTGTTTGCCAGGTAGGTTTTCATTCAGTTCACATGGGGCAAGCTACAGATTAGGGAGAGAAAAGGGGAGATATGTGAGTTACTCACTAGACCAAACTCTAAACCAGGAGTATTCAGGCAGACATAAATGCAGACATCTAAAACGTTAGACTGCTGGGATTATTTGCTGATCAGTCTGGGACTGAACTTGACAAATAAAACCTGACATTGCTGAGGGCTTAGAAGAGTTGTCTGTGTACTTAAACTCATCTCCTCACCCTTTCCATACTTGTGTAGTTGAGAATTGATTTTATTTTAGTGCTGAAGCAGTGAATCAACAGTTGGGTAACAAGAAATTCTCCGCTCTTTCGATAAATGGCTGTTCACTGGACTTATCACAAATGTCAGACGCTTGCTGGTCCCGCTGCTTTCCTAATGTGCAGCTTTTGATTTGATCATCACCGTGTGATCTGAAAGGAGAATCTGTCTAGCTTGCAGTAGCTTTTCTGCCACATTTGAACAACTTCTCTAGAGATAAAAACTCTCCAAAACCTTTCAAAGACCCTGAGGTTCTGTTTTTCCTGGACAAACCCGAGGCACCTTCTTCCTGCCTGCTGAACAAATGAGTCCAAGGCAAAGGAAGAACTAGTAATCTCCAAACACGAGACCTTTCAACAACACAGGCAGGGATGGATTAACAGCACAGGCTGCAGGGGTTACTAGCCGAGGTGTGATATAAGAACTTAAGTAAGATGATGGTGCTGCAGTTAGCGGGCACAGGTCTGAGCTAAGATTACGTTTGATTATTTTTAATTATTCAGTTTTTTTCAGCATTTGTTGCTATTTATTGATCTGAAGAGGGAAGTAGAATCCGAGGAAAGGTTGGATATGATAAAGATGTATTGACAGGAGGAGTCGTAACCCAACATCCATTCATATACAAGAGGAGGGAAAGTGGGGGGATTTTAGTTGTTGCATGACCACTTCTGATCTCTCAGCTGAGCTCAGCTTTAGGGAGTGATTAGAGCTTGTGGGGCACAAGAAGGTGAGAGTCAGATAAACATTAACTTCAGAGACAAACATACAGAATAAATGCCAACATTCAGTTTGGACACAATTGGATTGAAAACTGATTTCTGCAGTTGGGAATTTTAGACTCATTCTCCGACTTAAATAAAATATGTGAATAGCTTTGTTTTCACCCCTTTTTCCAGTTTGCTTTATATTAGTGTTGCATTTTCTTGTTTGGTGCCCGAGAGGAGCGCCCGTCAGGGAGCGTGTCACTCCTGTTTCTGGAGCTAAAATAAACACATCACATCCAGGCAATCATGACCTCAGTGTTTTGAAAAGAGGACCGTTACCAGGATTCACTCACTACAGTAAAAGCCTGCGTCTGCATGACTGTGGCTTCAACATTCAATGGGCAGATTGGTTTGCAGCTTTTTTTTAGAACTGGTGATCCAAAAAAACAGCAGAGAGGCAGAGCTTTAGCTTTAGCTTTAGTTTAGGTTAAGGGTTTGGCACTTTGTTGAGAGGATGAAATTTAGTTGTAAGGGACTTGAAAATGCAATCAATGTTAATGAATGCCCTCGCGAAGATAACCAAACCAATATGCACCTGTGTTTATGTGTGCACCTCCCCCTACATACAGAGTGGAGCAGGCAGCAGTCACTCTAGGGCAGGAGTGGGCAATTCATTTTCCCGACATGAGAAACTGGGACCGCTGTGGAGGGCTGCAGCAGTTAGCTTACAAAGAAATAAAATTCATATTGAGCAGAACTGAGTTTAGATTTTAGCTTATTGTGCAGGAGCTTCTCATGTGCCCCTTGGAAAAAAATAATTGCCCGCTCCCGCTCCACAGGAATGCCTCGTGTCAGGGAACACCTTTTAGGCAAAATACGAGATGCGCTGATCTCAATGACCTTAAACTCTGCGCTGCACAAACACATAGACAAAGTTGAATTATTACAAATATGATAGTCAGTCACAGCTGAAGTTTTTTTGTTTGTGCTGCTCTCTTCTAGCTGCCAAATTCTTTTATATAATAATTCCCCATCCCAGTGACTTTGTGAGCAGTAAATTCAGCTCAGCTCTCCGTGTAAAATAAAGTGTAATTCCAGCACATAAACTCATCTTGGAAACTCCATTCCTACAATTGGCCTTGTTAGAAACACACAGAAAGACATTTAGATCTGCTAAACATGCTAATTATCCCTAAATTGTACCTGCAGGCATCCGTAAACAAGCCTTTTTCACATGACTGATTGCAGACAGAGGCAAAGATGCAGGTCTGAAAAGTGTAATGGAAACAGCGTGCAGTGGGGAGAGCAGACCGGACGCCATCAATTATGGGCATCAAATAAAGGATCCGGGAACGCTGACGAGAAACACATTTTTACCTCCTGTCTTTAAGTGTTTTCCCCTAAACTTCTATTTTAGGTTTTCAATTCAATTAATTTTAGTGTCCTTTGTCTCTGTTTTTCCCTCTGTCACAAAAAAAATAACACACCCTGTCAAACATGCTTCCAGCCTCTGTCAGTCTCCCAGCTGCAAGCTGAATTACTGTGTTAGTCAAACATCTGGTACCACAGAGCCACAAACTGCAAAACAGGGCTCTGGAGACATTTGAGGGGCTGGCAGCGAAGCATCATTGTATATTGACTTATATGCAGACACAGGGCTGTGTCGCAGTAGGTCAGCTCTGAGGTCGCTTCCTCCCCTGGACCAGAGGGCTGTCGTCCTCTTAAAGCACAGCACCAGCAAACTGTGGTTGAGGTCAGAACACCCTGACCATTACGCACAGCTCAAAAATACAACATGCGCTCAGTTTACAAGGATCGACTGCTGCAACGTGGCAATGCACTTCACGGCCTGCCAGCTCCTTATGTTGAAGGTGTCTGCGCTGCACACATTCAAGTGCATCACAAATCATCTGACTGCTGTGGTGGCTATCAGTGATGACTGACAGGTGTGACATCTTTCTGACATGCTGCTGTCGGATGATATCAGACTGCATTCAACATGTGAGCACTAACTTGTATATGACCTTCCTGTTTTCTCCCTCCTCATGTATCATACATGATCATAACGTCACCTTAGAGCTCTTCAGCAGGTTCAGTAACTTATTTTTCAGCACACCAATAATGTAAAGAAACCACTGCAAAACAACTGCAGGGGAAGCAAATGCATTAGCCACTGTGATCATGTTTATCACTCGCCATCTATCACTACTTTCATGAACTCTTTCTTTATGTTTGGGACCTATGTCACCAGAACTCTGAAGAAACGAGGCCCAGCAACAGTTATATTCATCTCATTCTGTTTGAAAGGTTCACCTGACAAACTTCCACAAACACAGCGGGGAGTAAATGAAATATTATACTGGCTGTTTAAAGGAACAACTATGAAGCACATGTTTAGTTTAGTGTTCTGGTTCACTCACCACCCTCAAGAAAAGCGAGAGGAGAGGGATTGCTACAGGCTCAAGCCCCTAAAAGGGCTCCAGTTGTTTAGATGGTTGAAGGGCAGTCATTTAACAATGACGCCAACTCCCTGACAGGCTGCCAGCCCAGTGATCTGAGACCTGGCACAAAGCTAGGACAGTTGTTCTGTGGTTCAGCTGGAGGAGAACAGCGACCAATTGATTTAAAACTTTTATTTTCTAATCTTCTTACATAGTCACACATAAACTGTGTGCTCCTAAGCCCAGTGCAGCCCTCCTAACTGACATCCCAACTGACATTACTGGCCTCATCAAAGCGAGCAGCATCAAAGACAATTAACTGCCCATTCTCAAATCGTTATGCACTGTATTGTAACTATTCAGGAACTAATAATGAACATCAACCCCAACCAAACTTCAAATTCAAACCCCTTTTAAAGTGACCCGGACTGCAGCGTGTGCTGCAGGGTTTACAGCCACTTCTGTTTTAATGTGAACAAAAACACAAACCTAGTTTAAGGGAAGTTGTGCTGGTAAAGAGGATGCACGCAAAAAGTAACTTTTGCAAGTGCAAGGAAACAGGGATGGATCATAATGTGGGCTGTATAGAAATTTTTTATTAAACTATGATGCAGCTTTTTCATCGATACACCTGCAATATGAGCACAGCTCTTTTTGCCTTGTTTGGAACACTGTGAAGCTTGCATGTCACTTTTTGTTGGGAGGATGTTGCTTCACAGAATGCAGAGACATGCATGACGTGAGCAAAGGTGTGCAACAGGTTAGCACAATAAAACAAGCTCCTTGCTCTCCTCTCACAGTGCGCGCACACACACACACTATATTCACTATATTCACTGTAACAGCGCCCTTTGTGTAATTTTTGATTCTCGGTAAATTTCATGCCACAAAACTATTAATAGATTAAACGATTAATACGCTTACCTTTAAAAAAAAACCCGCAGACAGGGATTACTTCACAACGTCCAGCTTACCAAGTATGTTCTTTGCCATCCTCCTCGGTTTGCGGTCTGCACCGTAAGTTTCCGCTCGGACATCAGTGCAGCAGTGCAACGGCTCTGTGCTGCTGCTGCTGCTGCTGCTGCTGCTGCTGGTGGTGGCAAGTGAACTGGATGAGGAGGAAGAGGAGAGAGAGAGAGAGAGGGAGAGAGAGAGAGCGAGGGAGAGAGAGAGAACGAGAGAGAGAGCGAGCGAGGGAGAGAAGGATGTGGTGGGAGGACCTCGGAAGTGTGAAACACCACATTGTGCGTGCACGCCATACACGCCATAGGTAAAGAAATGCAGGTAAAACTCGACCTCGATCCGCATAAACTCTTAAGATGGATAGAAAGAGGAAAGCGTGTGAACAACAGGGCAGCAGACCCATTCATTAGAAAGGTAAAGGAGCAGCACGAGTAGATCATATTGTGTACACTGGAGCGTCATGGAGGGCTGAAGGCTTCAATGACCGTTCCCGCACTGCCATTGTGAGGTTATGCTTCTAAATATGAGCACATGCTAGACATGAGGTTGTTGCTTTTTTGTGTTTTTACACACTTATTTCCTGTCTGAGCTCACCTTGAGCCTCTCTTTGGGCAGGAAGCAGTGACTCTTCAGCAAAAGCACGACCTGAGATACGCAGCAAAAACAAACACAAACACATGCACACCCTGACCTTTACTCAGATTCCCTAAGATCTGCATGGGCGCCATCTAAGCTTTATTCTCTCTGTGGCTCTGTGGGCAACAAAAACCAACAGACAGACAAAAAAACAGTCATGGCCAAGCTTATTTGAGCATGCAATAATTATGCACATGCTTAGCGTTTGCTGTGTGTGTGTGTGTGGGAGTTCAGAAAAAGATCCATTATCTTCTAAAAGAGCACATTCACAAAGCTTTCAGACATTTATTCAGCTTACTAAAGGAGAATATTTGTGCGCGCCGGGGTGATGTGCGTGCACGTGTGAGTGCATCTTCCCTTACGTAAATGAATCTGTACTTTAACTCTGTTAAAGCTCGCTTCAGCTGATGTTTTTAAATAAAGCTAAGTTGCTTCATATTCTCATAGTTGCAGCTGTTTAAAACTAAGGTGTAGACATTAAATTATGCCACTAATGCCTGCTTATCAGTTGCACCAGCTGTCATATTCCCAGAAGTGGGAAAAAAATGAGTAGTCTAGAGAGTTAACTGGATGAACAGAAGTCCAGATGTCTGAGCTGCTCAGCTTGTGATGTATATTTGACAAAGAGAAATCAGTTTAATACCCACAAAATATTATCACAGATGGTAAAGTGGAGCGAGTAAAAACAGAAAAGACTGTGACTGCGAGATGAGATGAAAGAGGAAAGGAAGCACTGTGGATGGAGAAAGAGAGCGGGAGAGGAGGCTGACAGCTCATATGAAGTGGGTAACGGGGAGTTGCTTGAAGAGAAGCAGATGTGGTGAAGGGAGATGGCACTGAGAACAGACACAAGGCAGGAGGATTTCAGCATTGCTGTGTTAATCTGGGGGGCCGAGCAGCGCCCGCTGACAAGTGTCAGAGGCTGTCTGATGAGCAGAAGACAGAGGGAGTGAGCAATAACAGGAAGTCTGACACCATAAACTACTGTGCTGTAAATATTGTCTCTGCTCAGGAGTGTATGAAATCACATTTTAATTCTTATTGCACAAGCAAGTTATGGCAGGAAGGAGCTCAAGCATGGATTAAAGAGGACCAACAGACCAAGAAGGCAAAGCTTGTGGGAAAAAGAGGAGGAAAGAGAAGGAGGTAAAGAGGAAGGAACGTTACTCAAACAGGATGAGAAGTCTCAGACAGACGAAGGTTTCCTGCACAGGAAATGACTTTCTTGCAAACCAGAGAGGACGCCAAGAAGTCAAAACACCTTTCAGAAGCTGAAACTCTGTTAACAGCTCGCTATCACTGTCAGTCGGATCTAATGAGTCCATCCAGGAAAAACACAATTAAACAAATCAGGTATGAATGAATATAAAGGTGATTTTACTGCACTTGGCTCCCGCTTTGGAGACCAGATCCAGGTTAGCCTCCCGATCTCCAGAAACCCAGATGTGAATTTACAGTCCAGGAAGTCGGACTCATCAAATTCAGTAGTGGTGGAAAGAGGAAGGTTAAAAGGGACATGAAAGAAGCTGATCCCTGTGTCTCTGCTTGGACTGCACTCCTGTTTTGGGTGGATTCTGACTGCCAGGAAGCTGAGTGCTGGCCCAGAGACAATAGAGTATTGTAAAGTAAGTCCTCAGTGCTTTCGAGGCTGCAATAAAACAACAGACATGAACACAAAGACACATGCGGCAACGCTTTGTTTTTAGATACGCAGGTTAAATTTAGGAGAGGGGTGTTTTTTTAAGACAACTTCTCACGCAAACTACAATATCTGTTTGTTCCATAAGTGTAATTATACTGAGAGAAATCCTCAGGAAAATTTTTAACAGAGAGTTTCTCAACTTTTACATCAGAGTTTTATTAAACTCTTCCTTCAACCTAATCCACTTCTTAGTTATTGATCCCCATTAATCCACCACAGAAGCTCTGAGAGGCAAGGATGACTTTTTTTTTTAAGATGATGATGATGATGATGATCTTCGGGATTTCTGCAGGTTCTTTTTACAGTGTCAGGAACTATAAGAAGTGACAAAGTATGCAAATGAAGGAGGTGAAGGAGGTTAAATATGGGACATCTCTCACTGTGCATGTGTGTGTGTATATACAGTACCAGTCTGTTTCACCAGCACAGGCTGAAGTGAGCACACACACACACACACACACAGGTTTGACTTCAGGACCTTCTGGTACAAATCCATCTGTAATAGCAATCTACCACAAAGCCTTGTGCCCTTGTTAGCATTCTGAACGCTGAAAAGTGATGACACTAAAGACATAAATATGAAAATTCCTTTGTAGGTCTTAACATTTGGCTTGAGTCAAAGTTGAACCCCAGGATCCAGGGTGAGAGTCCTGCGTTTGACCCGTACATTTACCCCAGCCTCCCACTTTCTGGGATGTTGCTCTTTATTTCTTCATGAAGGTCATGGAGTTGTGCAACTCAAAGTTTTGTGGTTGAGTTTTACAAACAAACACTTTGAAAAATAAGATCCAGAAAAAATCCTTTTTCCCACAAATTCCTGGCAAAACATCTCTCCCTGCCAGTGTTTAATGATTCAAATAAAAGGAATAGAAAGATTATTCTGGATGAGACTTTTTTCTATCTCGATTTATGTCTTAAAGGAAAGAAATTTAGATCAGAATTTTTTTTTAAAAAAAAGGATCACCATAATACATTCACGTCTCAGGACATCTGTACTAAACTAAACATATATGTGTCAGATAATGATGGTGATTTCAAATGCGAGGAGCTTTTTTTCCTTTTTTTTAAATTGCTGCACTTTTAGTGGGTACTTAAGAAAAAGATTATCTGGACCAGTGAGAGGTGCAGAATTGACACTTCTTACATAAAGATGTGCAAGTGTCCAAAACCTAATTTACTGCTAGCAATAGAATAAAGAGCTGTGCGTGTGTTAAATAAAGGGATACGGTAAAAAATTCAAATAAAGCTGTTTAACACATCAGTCAGATGGAATCAGTGATAATAAACTTGCAGCTCCTGCTGAGTGACACTCAGTACAGATGTTTAAACTAACCTGATCTTCTTCCTTTAAGGATTTCTGAAGCATTGATTTATTTCTTTTAGTGGTAATATTGTCTCTAACAGATTGTAAGGAGTGCAACTTTTTCAAAAGCCAGGAGAAATCATTACTGAAATGCAAAGACTCAGCAAGAGTTTAATCTCTTGTCCCTTTATGCCTGCCTGTGGAGACAGATGATAAAGCTCTGGTGAGCAGTGAAACCAGCCATTGTTCTCCCAGAAATAGTCGCCCCTGTTTAGAGTGTGATGTTGAGCTGGATATGGAAATAAAACAGACATCAGATTTTGTCAGAGGCTTATGAAAAAAAACTAGATGGCTTCTTGATATCTTACTCCCTCGAACTAAGTGCTCTCTCCAGGAAGAAAGGTGTACCAATAGGCTTAGCTGTTGGTGTGTTGCTGTTTTGATGCCAGTTAAAATGGGAATTCCGAAAAGCAGTGGAGCATGACCCAGCAGCAGGTGTGGCACGTGGTAACCATTTGACCCCTGACAGAAAACATTCAGATGCCATCTCCACATTTATCCATTACAGCTTTATATAAAATTGAGACGCAGGGGCTACCACAGACCATAACACAGCTCATGTTGACGTGTGAGTTTAAATATACATACTCAGAATCCAAATAGACCAAAAAAAAAATCAGTGTTTTGCAGATTGTGCTTTATTACTATATAACCCTGCTCCTGTTTTAAGGCAACTTTTAGCATGTGGTTCTAGCAATAGATGCATTTTTGACACTGCGTATCTGAAAATTGATGTGTAGTGGTTAGTAAAGTTGTCTGTGTCTGCATTTCAAATGTGTGGTGAAGCTCAGATTTAGACAGCCATGTTCCACCCTGTAATTCAACTCAAACCTCACTGCTCTGGAAGGAGAGTGACAGGAAGAGGAGCAGGCCGGGGCGCCAGTTTTCACTGGCACCACAAAGATATTTGCGTGTGTGCGAATATTTGTCTGTGTTGGTTTATCTAAATGTGAAAACAGACTCTAAGCAATGTAATGATTCAATCAAGGATGATTGATGCCCTGCTCTGTGTTTTAGTGTGCGGGAAAGTTTCATTTAGTGGTTAATGTTACTTTCAACTATTAAACTACTTTTTTGTTCTACTACAGTGTATTTAGAGTTTATATTTGTCTTTCACATGGTGCTAGATATAAACCAAAGACTATTCCCCTTTTTTCACTCTAGCAGCTAGAAAAAATGGCTTGACTAAGACCAAGTGGTGATATATAATGCATGATTTCCATCAAGAAGCATTGATTATGCAGAAATGAAAATCTTTACTCCTACAATAGTGGCTAAAGAGCCACCACTCATTTCTTTAGATTTAGCCAGGAAAATAGGACATAGGTGCAGCAATTTATTTAAAAAATGTGCATCTACGTAGAAAAAAACAGTATATCAAGCAAAAACAAGAGTTTGTACATTTCTAACAAGCTTAAAATCGATATGTGGTGTGACCACCTTTATTCTTCAGCACAGTCTGAACTCTCTGAGGCAGCTTTCTGGTCATTTCTTTAAGTAGTCTTCAGGAACAGTTCTCCAGGCTCCTTGAAGGACATTCAAAGCTTTTCTTCGGGTGCTTCTGCCTTTGGTTCTGTTCAGTCGAGATGATCCCACACTGCTTCAGTAATGTTGAGGTCCAGGCTCTGGGGAGTGACTGCTTCATTGTGCGTTGTTCTATCCAGCTTTTACTGGATTGACAGTGTGTTTGGGATCATTGTCATGCTGAAAAATGAAGGGCGACAATGATCAGCTGCCAATCAGACACTTCTCTGATGGTATTGCACGGTGGATCAAAATCTGATGGCACTTCTCTGGGATCATAATTCCATCAGTTTTGACAAGCTCTCCAACAGCACTGGCTGAAATGCTGCCCCAAACCACATTGCTGTGTGTACTTTCTTTGGCCTCACACGTCTTCTACAAATTTTTTTTGCAACAGGCTGTTATGTATAGAAACAATGGTTCATCCCATGAACTAGGTGTCTGTTATGCTTGGATTATTCATAGGTCATTCATTCCTGTGAAAATGGTCCGACACGAGGACAGAACTGAAAGTGAGTGAAAAGCAGCCAAGGTGTAAAGAAAACCTTTGAAAGAGCTTCAGAAGCTGGAGAACGAGAAGCAAAATAAAAAGAAATCAGGACTGGCTCAAGACTTTTGCACATTGTTGCATGTAAAAAAAAAAAAGATATATCAGAAAAGTGGGTCATGGAACTTAAGGCAATTAAAAACACCCCCGTAACAAGACGTTTATCAGATCTCATCCCACTCATAGTTTTCCCAACCATCGTGTTTGCTTTGCTAAGAATTCCTCTCTTCGTTCTGGTGATTATTGATGCTGATTCCATGTTAAACAGGAAATTGCAGATAACTCTGATATTTACAAGATCTCATTAGGCCACAGTGGAGTTCCCACGTGAGAGGACAAACAAGTGTATTTCTTGGCCAAGACAATCTAATTACAATCTCTATTACAAATGTATTGTCCACTTCACAAGTGGGGAGCATTGACTGCATATGTTTTATCAATGCCTAATATTAATTTCTAGCTTGTAAGCTTTGCCCTAAAATCAGCCGGATCAATATGGAAAGCTGCTGTCACAATTTATGGCCTCCAAAGGAAGCGTACATCACATGTCATCAGATTTAAATCTGTCTCAGTTACTCATGCCCACACGGCTCTCTTTCTCTGCCTCTGTTTTCTAAAAAAGCCAGAAAAGATGCATTCTTTGTGGACACAAAGGAGCGATTCTGTGCAGCCGCCAAGCTTGAGTCATCGGTGGGGCCGCGGAGGGTCAGCTGCCGGGTGAAGAGCCAGGCCTGTTGGGTTCTGAGCAGGAGCAGAGTAGAACAACACAGAGATGAAGCCAACAGAAATGCATATTTTTTTTCCCCATTCTGTTCTGGGCTCCTTTGCATGTTTACCACACAGATAGCAGTGATTGGTGTCACATTCAGGTCTTGCTGCTTCAGCTGAGGTTGTTGGATCAATACTGCATCATCATGGTCATGATTGCCAAGTGCTTTGTGACTCCATCTGAAATGCTGAGCAAAAATCCTGCGTTTCACTTTTCTGAATGGTGTTGAAACTACAGCACACAAACACCTTTTGTCACAAGGAAAAAGCTACAGAGCTGAAAAGTGCAGTGAACTTAGGAATTCTGCACAGCCTATTTCTGTCTGACTGAGCTGCCACAATATCACACATTCCAGCATGAAGGATCTGTGGGGTCCAGTGCTGTCGTCAATAGCTCCTCTGTGCCGCTGTCACCTCAGAAACAGGAATGCTCATTCACTGCACCCCTCCCTCACACCACAGACCGAGGCCTGAGCAGACTGTTAGAGGATGGATTGGGCTGTCTGAAGAAGAAAGCTGACGGCAGACAGTAAAGACAAAAAGAACGAGAAAAAGGAATAGAGAAAGCAAAAGAGTGGGCAACAGGGAGCAGTAAAAGGGGGGCAGAAAGACAGGCAGAGGCAAGATGAGACTTTGAGCCTCGAGCACAGGCAGAGAGAACTGAAAGTCAGAGGTGATAAAGCAGGAGGCAGGAAACTGAGCTACACTCGTCTTCCTGTAGTCTATGGATGCATGAATGTATATTTTGGTATCTTGCTTACACCCTCTATCTGCATTAACCCACACGTCTCAGCAGCACCACAGAGACCTAAAACTGGAGCCCTGTTTATTCAGGCGGAGGCCCAGAGACCACCGACAGCCTGATATTTCCTGTCCACATGCCAAGAAATAAACACTTTTCTTTAAGCACCCTACATTTCCTCTATGAAATGTGCTGTAACTAAAGGACACACATTTCACCTCTCAACCTCTTCCCTGGGAAATCTCACATTCAAGAGTTAGAGGATGCTCGCCAAAACTATATATCCAAAATTTATGTGTGGCGCGAGGCGCTAACCAAAATATATATATTCAAATGAGCCAATTAAATAATCCGACAACGCCACCATAAAATTAATTTTATGGAACACTTATCAAAAACACCTAAACAGGCACACAGGTCCAATTTACTTAAGACAGAGACAGGGTACTTTATAAAAGAATAAAATCTTTATTAACAATCATTAAAAACAGGAGACCGCATTAAAAACTGTTTAACACAATAATTTGGCCAAATGGAGCGTTGGCTTACCTGGGACGCGCTGGGTGCTCACGACAAGACCGCACGTCAAATCACCCGTGGACACCGGATTCCTACACTAGCACGCACACACCACGTGACACACAGTACACAGCAAATCCACCACCAACGGCACCCGAACGCTTCCTCAGCCAGGCCACCAACTCCTAAAATAAAAGACAAAACACAGGTTAAATATAACAGGAAGAGAACTAAGGAAAGAAAAGAACAATAAAAATGAAATCAAATCTCACTAAAACCAACCCCGTTAAGAAACAATTTAAAACACAAGCAGTGTGTGGATGCAAGGAGCCACAATACTTCCACACCATTCAATATCTAAAAAAGGCTCCCGGTGTCACAGTGCTCGCAATCAGAATAAAAGGTAGAATAGCTCATGGGAGATCCCGGGGAATCTGCCCAGTGACACAGGCCTCCAAAAGGTCCACTATCGAGCCAGCATGCAGCGCGACCTGGAAATGCAGGCTTCATTT
>VUQK01016959.1:19247-30765 GCA_015106715.1 Bujurquina vittata
TTAACATTTTGAAAGCGAGTCAGGTAGACATTTGCTTAATATGTATTAAACTAAAACTTCACAGCAACATTGGTTTCACAAACTGTGTGTGTGTGTGTGTGGGCGCGCGCTTCAGTCTGAGCTGGTGGCTGAGTTGTTCCAGCAGCAGAGAAATGTGTCTCCTGTGGCCAATGGAAGCGTTCGATCAGGGAAAAGAGGCACCAGAGAACACAAGCTGACTGTCGGCTTTCAGGTGAAAAGTTTTTAGTTCTGTTTTCATTTTCTTAGCGCATCCATCCATTTTCAGCAGGTTTCATGCTGATTGTTCTTTGCTTTTGCGCCCATCAGTTCCGTCAGTCCTTACAGATGTTAATGGGCACTCTCAACAGCACCACCCCACACTATGTTCGCTGTATTAAACCCAATGACCTCAAAGAGCCTTTTATGTGAGTCCTTATTCGGCTTGTTTTCACACCTGAGGTTTTTGGTGCATTTCAGCGGGCACTGATGTTTCTAATGTCCTTTCCCTGTTAGGTTTGACCCTAACAGGACAGTCCAGCAGCTAAGAGCCTGTGGGGTGCTGGAGACAATTCGTATCAGTGCAGCAGGTTATCCATCCAGGTACTGAGCAATTCTACGATATTCCTCTTATTCTTTAGTCTTTAGAATATTTGAACAGTCCCTATTTGTCTCTGTCTTGCCAAGGGCATGGTTGCAGTTTCTTGCCCTCATTATTGAGTACATTCCATGACAGAGGCACATGCACACATTAGAGCACACAACAGCAGAATTGTGTGTATATGTATATGCATATGCATATGTATAAATATGTGAATATGTGTATGGATGTATAACCACTTTCCCTTGATTTTTTCTTCTCCTTCCTTCCCTTTGTTTCTCCTTTTTTCCTCTCTTCCCTATTACCTGTCACGCCTGGGATAAATAACTAAATAAAAAAAAATAAAATAATAATAACTAAATAAATTAACAAGATTATCGTATAGAAACTTATAGAGCTGTTCTTGTAAAATCAAATATGTTTGGTACATCAGTGCATTCAGATCACCATTCCAATTGCAGACAACTGTCAGACATGGCAGGTTTAAAAAATATATATATATATATATTTGAACAATGTGGTAACAGTGTGGTAACAGTGTGGGCCTGAAAGTCATGGAAAGAACCTCATATAAACCAGAAAATTTAAATTCTGTTACTAAGTAGCACAAGAATAAAGTGTTAAGGAGCTAAAGAATTGATAGATTTATATGTCATAAAAACAGAAATATCAAGTTGTGTTCTCTAAGATTTGCTCTACGCAATCTGTGAATCCAGATGGACGTATGAGGAGTTCTTCAGCAGATATCGAGTTCTCCTTCGAGGGCCTCAGAACCAGGACCAGGTCCAGGCTGCATGCAGACAGGCCTTGCCTCAGCTCATCCCAGATCCAGACCAGTACTGCTTTGGAAAGACAAAAGTATTTTTCCGAGCTGGTCAGGTGGCTCTTATGGAAAGGCTGAGAGCTGAGAGACTGCGTGTGGCTGCTGTGATCATCCAGAGTCAGGTTAGAGGATGGCTGGCACGGCTCAGATATACCAGCATCCTCTGGGCTACTGTCACCATACAGAGATACATCAGAGGAGCCCTGGCGAGGCGGTGAGGACAGAAAGAGTGCCTGTGTCTATTTCCTGTATTTTATGGCACAATCTATGCCATTTCATTATTTTGAAAGGAAAACTAATAATATGTCCTTTGTTAATGTTTTAAAGACTAGGTATGATTACTCACGTTAAGAAGATTGTTCACTTGTGGAAAAGGTTGAACGATATGTGCATTTATGTATTTTATACATATAAATGATTATAAATGATTAGTACAGAAATTTAAGCATAATTTAAGCTTAGATTTATTTCACTCCTCAGTTTTTCAGTATTATTTGTTGAGAAGGTGGAAGTAGGCTTAAATAAGTAGGTCACCAAACAACTTTGAGGGGCTCATGAATAAAGAAAATGAGAGCGAGAGAGGAGGACAGATGGAGGAAATTTAGTGAATCAGGAAATGAAGAGGATTAGTAAAGAGGAAGTGAGGGCAGCTATGAAAAGGATGAAAAGTGGAAAAGTAGTTGGTCCACATGATATACTTGTGGAGGTTTAAGAATGCCTAGGAGAAAGGGCAGTGGACTTTTTGAGCAGATTGTTTAACTCACTCCTGGAGAGTCAGAGGGTGCCTGAGGAATGGAAAAGAATTGTACTGGTACCGATTTTCAAGAACAAGGGTGATGTGAAGAGCTGTAGTGACTACAGAAAAGATGGCAGAGAAGTATGTGAGGGTGGTGCAGGACATGTATGAGGACAGTGAGACAGTGGTGAGGTGCGCGGTGGGAGTTACAGATGGCTTCAAGGTGGGGTTGGGATTACATCAGTGCTGGACAGATTGAGAGATGAGGTCAGGTGGGAGTCTGGGTGGACTGTGATGTTTGCAGACAACATTATGATCTGCAGTCAGAGTAGTGAAGCTGCAAGGAGCAAAGGTAATGAAGGTAGATAAGTGCTACCTGCAGAGGGTTGGCGTGACAGAGCCAAAAGTAGAAGAAGAAGAAGAAGTCAACACTTCTAAACATTAAATTTAATTAAATATTCTGCACATGAAATCCTTCTTTGTCCTTTGGCTGCAGACTGGCTTTGATGCTGCGCTACACCAAGGCTGCTTTGGTGATCCAGAAGACCTACCGTATGGTGGTGGTCAGGCAGTTATTCCTCATGATCCGACAGGCCACCATCACCATCCAAGCATTCAGCAGGGGGACGCTGGAACGCCGCAGATATAGACTGGTCAGCATTCAATGTTTACTTCATTACATGCTGAACAGATGTTTGAAAAATAACACTCAGACACTTTATGACTCAGTTTTAAAAAAACAAACAAACATTTGGGCTGTGCGGGATATGTTTTATCCACCTTTTCTCTAATCTTAAAAGAGGCTAACATGCAAACATTTGGTTTATAAACACTTAACCTGCACTGATTTAAAACCCTGTTGGTTCCTCAGCTGGTGGCAGAGAGGGCGGCTGTGTTGCTCCAGGCCAGAGTGCGCGGGTGGTTGGCGAGGCAGGCATATAGGCGAGTATGTGCGGCTGTTGTGTTCATGCAGTGCTGCATCCGCCGCAAGGCTGCCAGAAGACAGCTGCTGAAACTAAAGACTGAGGCCCGCTCAGTGGAGAGATACAGAGAGCTCAACAAAGGCATGGAGGTCAAACTGATGCAGCTGCAGCTGAAGGCAGACCAGGAGGTGGGTGAGGGTGGTGCAGGGATTCGACCCTCTCATGTGATCTTGATAAGCATTAATTGTATGAGACAAGATGTGATTTTTTTTTTTATATTCACATGATAAAAATATGTTTTTGTGTGTATCCAGGCCAGGGAGTGTGCTGTTCTGAGAGACACCCTAACGGCAGAACGAGAGGCTTCCAATGCTGAGCTGGTGGCTCTGAGGGCAACCATACAGAAACTAGAGAACCAGTTACAGGAGAAGCCTCAGCCTGGGCCTGTTATCAGTGAAAAGGAGGCAGAGGACAGAAGAAGAGCTGAAGAGAAAGCTTCCCAGGAGATCCTCCAGCTGAAAGAAGTAGGTCTGCATACAATATACATGCCTTCCTTCCTTTATGTTTTTTTAAGTGAATACTTCTGATTTTGTCAGTTTATTGACTTTTATTTTTTAAGGAGCTGCAAGTTCTACAAAGAGAAAAAGAGAGTTTTTACACAGAGAGAGAGGATCTCTCTGCTTGCCTGCTTGAACAAGAAAAAAAACAAGAAGGTAGGCTTTTACTTCACCAGCATCATACAGTCACAGCTGTCTGTGTCTCTCATATGTCTGCATTCCTTCTTTCTCTCCGTGTATGCAGAATGTGTGCATCAGGCTGTGTCTCAGGTGACCGCAGCTCTTCAGGCAGAGGTGGACGAGGAGAGAAGAAAGTATCAGGGTCTCCTGAGAGAGTTCACCAGACTGGAGCAGAGATACGACAACCTCAGGGAGATGAGTCTGCTCACTGAGGTTATTAACTAACTGCACCGGCAGACACACTTAAATACTATTTTGCTGTAAAAATGAACCTTGTGAGCTTCATTTTATTTCTTCCTTCTCACATCGTAGCGTACCAAAGGCCACAGAAGAACTGACTCCACCCAGAGTTTGGAACCTCTTTCTCCCTCCTCGGCTCCCCTGTCACCCTTCCCATCTGCCTTTCCATCCCCGGAGCAGGTCCGCAAGGTCAGTGTGACGTCTCCCTCTCCGGAGAGGAGAGTCTCAGTGTGGAGCTCTGAAGCACCAATGGTGAGGAAATAAAGGTTGAACAAAAGGCATTTCATTACTACAATTCCTAACATCTACATTGTCACTGCAATGACAATGCAGATGTTAGGCAGTATTCTCTAGTATCTCACTGTGATCATGTTTGCAATGACAGGAGCAGCTGATGGAGAAGATGGATGTGGCCAGAGACCCCACAGTGAAGATGAAAGGAGAAGATCTGGCACTTGCTTATGATGCTGTACGAGTGGCAAACAAGTCAGTCTCTTGCTACCTACTCACTCATTCCTTTTGTCAGAGTGCCACCTTTTCGTTTTAAGCTGGGATTTAAATTTGGTGGATAAACTGGTAAGTTCCTTAGTTTTTTTAATCTCCGCCTGTGTGTGTCAGGTTTTTGGAGAGCCAGTTGCGTAACCAGCGCAGTCAGTGGGAGGAAGAACTGGGAATTCTGAGGCATCAGCTCCCTCAAGCAACCTCTGGCTCATCCTCTGCTGAACAGAGACAGGTATAGAATTGATTTAAGTCTGTAAGGTTTGCATCTTTTTTTTGACATGCCCCTGATTGTGGTTCACTTTGTTTGAGGTTATTGTTTACAATATTCACTGAATATTATATTATATTATTCTTTCAAGGAACTACAGGAGCTGCTGGAGGCTCGAGAGCATGAATGTATGAGGCTGAGGAGAGAGCTGAAGGAAATAAGAAACACAGTCTCACTTAGGCGACTCCTGACACAAGGTGAGATTTCACCTGACTGACTGCCTGTGAAGACAGGGAGCTTAAATTGACTCTGAGATGGAAATAATCTGCAAGAGTTGGATTTGCTGTGCATTTAGAAAAAAAATCCACATCAATGTAAGAATACCCCAATCAACCACGCAATCAAAACCACTTGCCTAATATAGGCCCCCTCATCAGACCTGACCTGTCGAGGCATCAACTCAACAAGCGCTCTGAAGGTGCTCTGTGCTATCAGGCGCTAAGTTGTTAGCTACATGAAACACAAGTGAAATTTTTGGGCCTGAGTACAACATATCTGCCTGTCAGTTAAATTATCTTCCACGTCTGTAGTCTTTATTCTTCATTTGTTCGTGATGAGGTGTTTCCACTTTCTAGTTGTCCCATCAGCTTTGGCCACAGAGAGTTCCTGTCCTGCTCAGTCAAAGCCAGCAGCAGTCACTGGTTTACTGGAATGTAGGAAAAGAGATGAAACCAAACTGATCAAGAACCTTGTCACAGGTGAGACTCATCCCTTTCTGCCTTCATCAGCTTCACCCATCTCTCTTGTCCCTTTTGTCCTGAGGAGTTTTGAGGAGTTGTGAAGCGGGTGTTGTAAGATGAGGGGTGAGTTTAACATGATTTTACATCTAGAAGGAAGGCAATAATCGAGGACTTTTACAATGACAGTTAAAATATATTAAAATGTACTCTTAAAATGTAATTTGCAGGGCAGGTTCTGACAATGTAATAATTCAGTAGTGAGTATAATATCATTCTAGAATGAACTTTTACTGCAGCCAACTCTTGATCCTGACAACAATGCCCTGGCCTTGTCCACTCTGCCATCGCTTCTCTGACTGTGTGTGCTTCAGACATCCGTGCTGACAGCGCCCTGTCTTTGCCTCCCGGTCTGCCTGCCTGCGTGCTCTTCCTGTGTGTCCGCCAGGCCGACTGCAGTGGAGACCAAGTTCGCGCTCGCTCGCTTTGTAGTGCTGCTGTCACCGCTATGAAGGCAGCTCTGAAGGTAACGTGATCTCTGAACCTTCTCGGTGTGCCATCTGGTTGAGGTTTAATGTGTGAGGACAGTTCACGTCATGTCCGGTAGATGGCCACTTACAAAATGACACTGACAGCTAACTTTGAAACATGTCCTTGTGATTGTTTTGCTCTGCACATGCAAAACAATCACGTGTAATACGTGTCAGTGTGGCTAATGAGGAGAATGTTAGCTATGATAAAGTCTGTCTTGGACACATCTATACAAACAATTACTGATTTTCATTTTGTCTTGGTAGTGTTGATTTCTGACTAAAATGTGCCCATTTTTCTTTTTTCTGCAGAAACATGTCAGTGACATAGACATGACTGCTCTGTGGTTAAAAAACATCTGTCTGTTTCACGACTTATTGACCCAGCACTCCCCAAAGCAGGCAGGATCAACTTTCATTTACTTTCTAGATTAGAAGAATGTAATCATTTTTGTTTGGGATTCACTGATTGCTGCATGAATGTGTGATTGGAGTGACTGCTTTTCAGACCCTTGACTCAGACAAACTGGTTCCACTATCTGCTGATCTGAGTGATCTGATCCGCACCCTGAGTGACCTTTCTATCCAGGCCTATCAGCAGCTCCTTTCCATTACTGAGACCCGTCTACAAAACATAATAGGTACTACAAAAACAATGACTGGTTCTGATGCAACTGATGCTCGACCCTCCTCTGCTCTCCTTATCTATCTTCTAATCCTCCTCTCTCGCAGTCCCTGCCCTTTTGGAGAGCGAGACCATCCAAGGTCTTTCTGGCTCAGTGGTAAAGCTGGCAGTGACCAGGAAGCGAGCAGGCTCAGACCCCAGGACTGTAGGAGGAGAAGCTCCCACGATGGCGTCTGTGCTGAGGGAGCTCGGAGCCCTTCACACGGCCCTGACTCAACAAGTTTTACCTAAGACACTGCTGGAGCAAGCCTTTCACCAGCTCACCTACCTCATTTGTGGCTCTTCTTTTAACAGCCTGCTGCTGAGAAAAGACATGTGCAGCTGGAGTCGTGGCATGCAAATACGGTAGAAGCGCACACTATTACACTGTATTTACATTTACAGTCTGACATTATTTGCAATAGAGATGCAAATAGAGCTGCATGCCATACCAAAGTTTTTCTGGATTAACTAAATATATCTTGAGTTTTAAGTTCATATTTTTTCATTAAACAATCTCAGAATTTACTAGCTCTCAGTAGTGTACTATCAATTAATGTGTATGAAATTATTCTTTTTTAATCTCAGTTGAAGGTAGGGTGACTAGAGCCCCCAAAACGAAATTTGGACCAAACACTATGTTTGTGTGGGGCATTGTGGGAGATATTAGCAATGCTGGGAGGCCTGGGAGTCTGACATTTTCATATCCAACTTAAAAATAAAAATAAAATACACTTATTTCACTTTTATTTCAGCTGCTCTTCTGTCTGATTGGATTGTCAGTAGTGATGCATCCAAATAGATCATCAGACGTTTAAGCCAGCAATTTTAGTAATTTTTTAAGCCAACCGTGACAAACATATCATGTGTCATCTCACGCCATATTTTTCCCTTGTGTGAATTTTATCCTAAGTAAAGCAAAAACTGTATTTCCCAGTATAAACTGCCACGTCATTTTCTTTGAAGTAGTTTCCATCATATTCACCAAAATCTGCAAAACTTGTGACTTTTTTGGTGACACCTTTCCCTGATGGAAAGCTTGCGTTAGCTTTAAATAGGCCAACCTCCATTTGAATATAAAAAGCCTTTCCTACTTTCTTCACATGCGCTGGGTAAAAACCTAAAAACTTAAAAAAAGTACACATCCTGCAGAGCCAGCCAGAAAGTGGGACATTGTCTCAATATGTGGTACAAGGCATAAAGATGCAGTGCAGTCCCACATAACGAGGGACATCTTTACATGCATTGCCAGTTTTACACAGTTTTTAATAGACCGATCAAATTTATATGCCTATTAGGAACCAAAAGCTTTCCTGCTTTTTTTTTTTTTGTAAAAACTGCATTACTCAGAGTAAAACAGCTGGCTATTAAACTTTATTTCACATCCTTTTCTTGTTGCTTAGTTACAATGTGAGTGTACTGGAGGAGTGGCTGCGGAGCCGAGGTTTACAGGCAGGGGGCGCTGTGGCTGCACTGGAGGCCCTCATCCAGGCAGTTCAGCTGCTGCAACTGGGGAAAAAGACCGAACTGGATGCTGAGGCCATTGTTCAGACTTGCAGTTCCCTGTCCAGCCAGCAGGTGGGTCTGTATGCCAATTTGGATTTGACTGGTGGAGAAAAATGTATATAAATGATGCCTTTTCTTCCCTGCTGGTCTCTTATTTTGTTTGACAGATTGTGAAGATTCTGACTCTCTACACCCCCCACAGTGATCTTGATGAAAGAGTCACGCTGAATTTCATACGTACTGTTCAGGTACTGTATGTAGCTGTGAAGTTTAATCATTTCCTCATTTTGAAAACATTGAATTCCATGTTGCTCTCTGTCTTTGCTGTCCTAGGGGCTTCTCAAAGGCCGTTCAAACAGTCAGCCTTCACAGCTCCTAATGGATGTGAGGAGAGTGTTTCCTGTCACATTCCCCTTCTTGCCTCCCCCTGTCCTCAGTGCTGAGCAGTTAGTCATCCCAGACTCTCTCAAGATCTCCTTTCTGCGGAAAGCATAAGAAACAGGATGCAAATGTATTAATGCTTCAGCACATTTAACTCCTAACTCACTGAAGTTAGCCCTTGGAAATTTAAATAACTTCAGGGTGTTTTTTGACAGTAATTCTTCTCTCAGATTAAAAAAAATGTATTAACTTGTTTAATCAAACAGTGTAGTCTATATCTAATAGGAGGTCACAAGTTATGTCAGAAAGCTACATCTCAGCAAAATAACTAAAATGGCATGAATGTTAAAGGCAACAAAAAAAATAATGCAGCTCTTTTTTTGAACAGTTTGACAAACAGAGAGCGACACTGAGCTTTTTTTCATATTTTATTGGAAGCAGAAACACAATGAGACTGCAGTCCCAGGAACCTCAACCCCCAATAAGAACAACCAGAATAAAAAAACAAACAAACAAAAAAATTAGAAACATGTTGTGTATAAAAAAATTCTCATGCGAGTACTTTGTATCACTACACATCATCAGTAATACATATTTATATATTCACAAACATTTCAAAAATAGAAAACAATAATTAAATATCAAAATAAAGAAGACAACAATTGGCAGTTAAACATCAAATAATTATGCGTGCTGGCACAATACATTTTTTTTTAAACTTTTTGTTTTATTGTTCCTATAATGCACCATATCTGGAAGTACAGGACCGGCAGCGCTGTGCAGGTGTCTGTCTGTGTGGTCTGGTTCAGGACAGATCATGCATGCATGTCCACTTGTGTCTGTGTGCTTTTCATTGTGCTTCATCTACCTCTGTCCTTAACTTGTATGTGCATTCCTGTTCCACGTGCCAACCTGATAATTAAACACGCTGTCTGGGCCTCAGAAGGAGGAGACTATCATTGTCAACAGCAATAAAGATTCTTTTGTTTCGTGGCATTTCCAGCTGTGTACCTGTTATTGATGTTGAGGATATTAAGGGATTGTTTAAATTTTAGTTATAAATTGTTTTCATTAGTAGGCAGCATATATATATATATGTGTGTGTGTGTGCTGCCTTTCTAAACCTTTCAATAGTAGCTACATTTCCAGATTGCGCACCCATTCACGGAAAAATACTGGCTGTGCAGTCACTCGGAGCAAAATTCAAGTCTACAAAAGAGCAGCAAACTTTACTTCACTTCACATACTATGACGTGTTTTTGTTACATCCGAGCTATTTACAAGGCCCAACGACAACAATCGATCTCCGGATCAGTTTCCTCTGAGCTGAAAAGCTGTACAACCAAATTTCGCGTCTCCACTCAGCTAAACCGCAGCTGTGATGTTTGGCCCATTGAAATAGAGACAGCATTTACAACATATCAGACAAACACTTGTGCTGATATAATTAGATTAGTAATCCACAATGTAAACATTATAAGACTGCTTCAAAATGACTCATCTACATAGACGTTATAGATCAGATGCATAGAGTTCAGTTCATACCCCTTGTTCTCATAATGGGGCCTTTAAAATTATTCAGGTTTGGGAGGGGATGGAGGCCCTCATTAGTGGCATCTTAGTAATGAGGCAGAAGAAAACCCAACCAACCAATCATCCTGGTTTTATCATTATTAACACCCCCAGTCATCAATATGATTTCCTTTTCTGGATCCTTTTTTTTATGTTCACATCAAGCATACAAACATCTTTTAGATAAATAAAACAATCAGTCTATTCTTTACTTTTTTAAAAAAGGATATTCATCGAAAATAGAAGTGGCATTAAGAGACATGCTAAACAGCGAGCAGTCATTTTCAAACATTTAGTTTCACATAAAAGTGACTGTAGCTTTAGGTGAAGTTGGATGATTTCAAACATTGCGTAATTCCTGTAATTGCGTAAACAGTTACTGAGACAAAAAGAAACAAAAAAAAAAACAAGATTAGAGTATAAATGTATTAATATGAGTGCAGCAAAGACCCTGTGCTTCTGAATTTTCACACTACATCTCTGTAGGCCCTCTTTTAAATGTCAGTGCCAGACCTGGTTTGGTCTGGATCTGCAGCCCTTTAGCAGAGGTCTTATTTCTCAATCAGGATTTAGGGTTACAGCACCTGCAGGTGGATCATTAGGAGCGATAAATGTTGGCTCATTAGCGGTCGGTGCTCTCCCCGTGGTGCAGAATGTGCTGTTTTGTAACCCATGTGGCTACTTTAGCTCAGAGGATGTTGCTTTGCAAAATAGGGTCTCAGGGACTATGTTTTTAATCATCTAATTATACATGCAAGACTTTAATTAGCAAGTACTTTTTAAAAGGCAGTTAACTTTGTTATAGGGCTGCCTGGCTGAGGAATGTTTGCAGTAAAACAGATGGAAATAACCATCATAGACTAAAGGTTTTGTCTGTGCAAAAGTAAACAAACAAAATCAAAAAAAACAAAACAATCCCCTAAATCTTATCACACCCCCACCCCACCCGGTGTGATGTCCTTCACTTGTGATGGCTTTCTGTGATTACATTTGAAGGTAACAGGCAACACAGGTGGCCACATGAGGTTGACACTAGAACGTATTACAAACACACTCACACATTGTGCTCCAACGCAGATACATTCACGCTCACTCATTTTCCACACATATATAGTCTGATGAATCCCAGTGCTTGATCATCAGACTCATCTCTCTATACAGTCATCATATAGGAGACAGGCATACATACTGTACAAGGGTCAACAAGACAGAAGGCATTAAGGGTGTCAGGCAGTGTGCTCTGTTACAGGGTAGACAGACATAAAAGACAGAAAAGGACAATCTTTAACCGACCATAGGTCCACTGAATAATCCTGTTTTTATCTTTACATATGTCCTTTATATTATATATATATGTATATA